>JAODAL010023602.1:0-17500 GCA_025379985.1 Phyllomedusa bahiana
TTTCTTTTTTTTTTTTTTTTTGGGTTTTGGCAGGGAAGGGGTTTTTTACTTTTGTTGTGTTTTCTGTCCCTTTTGTTAAGAATGTCCCCTTTTCTCAGTGCGCCGGGGCTTCGGGAAAACTAGTCGTTCCACCCCTATTTCTTTTTGGGAACAGGAACTACAAGTGCCAGCAGCCCCAAAGTTTCCTTTGAAAACTGGGGGACAGATGAAGGGGGGACTGAAATATAAAAAATATACCGTACTAAGTGGAAGAAACTGTTGGGATAAATTTAATTTAAACGAAAAAAACTTCTATCTATCTATCGTTTTGGTTTTTTTCGTTTAAATGAAATTTATCATTATAACATTTTCTTCCATCACGAAATTAGTAAGTTTTGGTTATTTTCTTTTAATCTTTTTCCATCACTATCTAACGATTATCACCCAAATTATCAAACCTATTTTTCTAAATTTTTTGTTTTTTCAATAATTTATAAATATATTTATATTATATATATATTATTAAAAAATAAATATTATATAAAAATTTTATATTTAAATTCCTGAAAAAGGGGCTGTTAAATCCAACACCCCCTTTAATAAAATATTTTGTAATAAAATTTCTAAAAACGGATGTTCATTTTTTGTCAGTACCCAAAAAATATTTACATTATAAAAGGCAATGGACTCGAGGGGTGAAATTTTTTTTTTAAAAGAAAAAAAACTTTTTGGGTTTGTGTGTGCTATATTAATATATATATTTTATAAATAAATATATATATATATATATATATATATAAAAATAAATTTAATTTAATAATTATTTTTTAAAATAAATAAAATATAAATCAAATTTTTTCCTCTCCAATGTCAGTGTGGGAAGCCCTTAAACACAAACCATTAATTTATTTTTCCTCTCCAATGCAGGTATATTTTTGCTGATAAACAGTAAAATTTCTTATCCCAGTCAAAATTTTTAAAATTTAACTGTTTCTGTAGAACACACAAGTCCTGAGATTTCTTAGGATTTGATTCTGCTGATCTCTTACAAGATAAGATGAAGGGCTCAATAAAAAGATCCCCCCCCCCCCCCACCCTGTCTATGTCAGGGATTAAAAGTACCCGGAATTTTTGGGGGCCCTTTGGGTCTTGTTGATGCCCAGTTTTGTGCCATTTTTTTTGCGTAAAACGGCTCTTGGCAGCTAATGAGAAGTGCAATCTAGGAATGCCCCAGTTTTTGCAAGGTCCTCTTTCCCAACCCAAAAGGGCTCAGTTCACGCTTTTCAACACTTTGTAAATTGCAGGAATGTTTTGAGAAAAAATTGACAGTCATTTCTGGGGTTTTAGAACTGCCTGTTCTAGTCCATGTAACAGGAAACACGCAGTAAAACACAGATATCAATCATATGGAATTTTCTTAGGGGACCAAACTGGGGTATAAATATGTACCCGCGGGGGTCAGGCAGAATGGGGGGAGGGGGGAGGGGGGGGGGGTAAGAACCGAGGCCTGTGTTTTATGGGTACTATAATATTAAGTGTTTCATGCACCTTAGTAAAAGCAATCATTTGCATATCTATAAATCAGGTTGATGTGAGTCGTCAATCGAAGCCCACTGTGTATTGTAAAAAATAATAGGCTTGTAGGTTGCAATTTTACTTACAGGCATCACAATTGCTCTTCATAATAAAGAACAAACTCAACTCTTCAGATTTAATTTTTAAAAACAAAAAACCCTGCAGTAATTTTCCCCCCCGAAACATTGCTACCAAAACCCTGATCACAAAATTTTTGTCCCTCACCCTTCAAGGGCCCCCCAATCCCGGGGACCCGTTTGTCCCTCTTGAGTGTGAGCTCCTATGACAAGCTTTATCCACTTATCATCTAGACTATGGTTGTGTTCACCAAGCTAAAGTCATATCTACTTATAAATGTATCTCTAATTGTCTGTCTGTCTGTCCGTCTGTCTATCTATCTAATATCTATTTGTCTATATATTATCTGTTTATCCCATATCTATCTATCTATCTATCTATCTATCTATCTATCTATCTATCTCTGTCTGTCTATCTCTATCTGTCTTCTTTTCAAATTTTTCTATTTTTGTATCTTTAATATATTTTTACCCCAAATATCGTTTCTCTCTATCATCTGTCTAATATCTGTCTCTCTATCTAATTTTCTTTTCTATGTTCTAAACTTTTTTGGGTTACATATCATGTTTAATACACAAATAGCATTTTAATGGCTCTAAAACTTGACTCCATGCTGCAAAGTCCAAAATCAAAATAGGATATCTTTCTAGCTGGCCGAGGAGGATTATTTTTCTTCTATTTTTATCTCCTTTTGCATCTAGTAAACTCTCCTTGGGTGCATTCAATCTGCATTTGCTTGGTACATTAATTCTTTGCGGTGCTAGAGTTTTCGAACAGGTATCTCCTGAGAGATGCCTCCAGAGTAACCCACAGGCATAGGCATAGTGTGTTATATGTTGCCTATTGGGGTCCCCTTATTTTCGTAATTAAAGAGATCCAAGGGCCCAGCCTGTAAACCTACCCGGTTTTTGATCTACTGGGAAAAGGCCAAAAAAAATATGGTCCAGATGACATTATTCCCATACAAGGAAAAAAAATTTTTCCCTTTTCCCGACTCCAAAATTTTTTGGGAAAAGAAAAAAAATGACTGGATCAGCATCCCATTTCCTAAAAATCTATTAGAGGGGTTTTCTCACCACAATGATTAGAATTAAAATGTACTTAAAAGGGGTTTTTCCACCCCAAAACTTTTTCGTTAGGGTATTCCACCATTGTCTGAAAAGGTGCGGGTTTCCCCAAATCTGGCACCCCCACCTATCTCAGGAAAAAAGGCCCCACCGGGAAATTTCCCCCTTTTTGACTGGAGAGTCCCGGTTTGCTTGTGGAAAGATTCTCCATTTCTTCTCTATGGGAAATTCGGGGGGGCAGAGCCGAACGCACCCCCTCGGCCCGTACTCCCGGAAATCCCATAAAATAGAAGGGGGTCTGGGCTGTGCCAAACAAAGCCATCTTCTAGGCGCCTTTCAGTGGTGAAAAAAAATTTTCCACTCTTTTGGGAAAAAACCCCTTTTAAAGGGAAAAAAAAAGAAAATTACCGATGCATTTTATGTTTTGATTTTTTCTTTGTTTGGAGATTGAGGAGTTTCCCGTTCTTGCTTGTTTTCACAAGCTTCCCTAGGTTAACCCCCCTCTCTGCCTCATTGCTCCACAAAACCCCGTCCCAAAACCCCCTGCTTTTAGGGTTTTTTCCCAGCACAGGAGCTTTTTTTCTATGTTTAAAGACAAGCCCTTTTAAAAAGGGTTTTTTACTATACTGTTTAACCCGGGGTCCCCAAAACCCTTTACACTCAATCTGACTCCTCAGGCTGTAGGCGGTTTATTGCAGTGGGTTTGCATAATTTAGCTTTAGCTGAGCCGTTATTTCTGACGGGGAAAAACAAAAACATCCCTATTTCTTCAGTAAACACAAAGTACAGACTTGTGGACTGGTATGCAGGTAAAAAAAAAAAAATCCTGTTGCGCTTAAAAAGTGCACCCAAAAAGGGGCCCCTTATCTCTTTACCCCAAAATAAAAAACCCCTATTTTGGTTTGTGGCCACCACCCAAAGTGTTGTGGGGTATATTTTATATATATATATATATTATATTTATATATATATATTTAAATTATATTTATATATATTTACTTTTTATAAAATATATTACAGTTGAAATGGAAGTTTTATTCAGGGTTTTTAAAAAGCCCCATGTGCTGTTTTTAGGAGCCCAAAAGATTCCCAAATAGGGTTAAGGTCTGGGGGGAAAAGGAACCCCCGCCCCCCCCCCGGCCCCCAGGGTCCAGAACTTTTCCCTCATTTTTTTTTTAGCAAGGGGTGGTTTTATCTTGGTGGGGTGTTTGGGGGTCGTTATCTTTTGGGGGCTATAGTCCTGCGGCCCCGTTTCCCGAAGGGGAGGGATCATGCCCGTGCTTTTATAAATTTTACGGTATATAAAAAAACATCCCCCTGGTTCCCCTTTAGTAAACTCAAGCTCCCCCACAGCTGGCGAACCCTCAAACCGTGGGCTCTCCCACCACTATGCTTTTTACAAAAGGGAAGACACAAATTGTCTTTTTTACCCTTAAACCCGGTTTTCCCCACAAACACTTGAAAGCCAATCTTTAAGCAAATTTAAATTTATCCCTTTGGGCCCCAAACAGATCAAGGCAAAGGGTTCCCAACCAAAATGTCTTAGTCTGCTTTTCTTCAGGGAAAAATTTTTTTGGGATTTTCTTGTGCATCACCTTTAGAAGGGAAAATTCTCTGGACACAGTCATGCAAAACCAATTTGAGGGGTGTGGTCGTATTTGGAAATTTAGCACTGACAGGTGACCTCCCAACCCCCTTTAAACCTCGCAGCATGCCCCCGGGGAGCACTCATATGTCTATTTTGAAAAGATATGAATGCAAGGAAGTGCACTCACTTCTTTTGGTCGACCATGGGGGAGGCCTTTAAACCCAAGCCCGAATTTGTCTTGTTAAACTACTGTATAGTCTTGGCTGCCTGCAGCTTAGTTTCAGGGTGTTGGCAATCTTCATATAGCCTAAGCCAGGGGCCTGCAACGTTGGCTTTCCAGCTGTTGGGAGACTTCATGATAGGAGATGTAGTTACCCAACAGCTGGAGAGCCGACATTGCAGGCCATTTTTATTTAGAGTAAGGCCTTGTCCCCACTGCACAAGTCTTCACCCGGTTTTTCAGATGGTTTTCGGTTTTGAAAACCGGTGAAAACTTTTTACACGGGCCTCTATGGAAAACCCGCGCAGCCGACCCCACTGCACAGGTTTTCCGCCCGGCATTTTTTTCTGGTTTTTGGCCCGCAGAAGAACATGTCTATGGGAAGGGGGAGGGCTTTTCTCCGCTAATCGCAGAGAAAAGACGCCCCCCCCCCCCCCCCCTCGCGCCTGTGTGCGCGACCTGAAAACAGTGCAAATACCGGTTGGGTAAACTGACCGGTATTTTGTCCTGTGCCGTGTAAATGGACCCTAACAATTCTTCTTTTTCAGATTCTCAGACTTTGCCACAGTTCTTTGCCATGAGGGGCCATGTTTAACTGTTAAGTGTGAGAGCTATAACAACGAATGTAACACACCTGCTCCCCATTCCCACTTCAGACCTTGTAGCATTAACGAGTCACAATGCACTATGGAGGTAAAATATCAAATATCCTGGATTTTGGAAAGTTATATTAAAAAAAAAAAAATGGCCCTAAGGGGCCGTTCACACGGCTTATTTCGCCGCGGATTGGCGCCGTACTGCGTGCCGGATTTGCGCTGCAGTACGGCACCAATCCGTCGCAGTAATTACGGTAATCCACCGTTCTCATAGAGAACAGTGGATTCCGTCGCTCCTTCCCGCTCGGCGAATCCGCCGCATGGGGAGAAAGTGACATGCACATTATCCAGGCGCAATACACGCCGTGGATAATGTAAGTCTATGGGACCGGCGGGCAGCGCCCCGCCCCCGAACCCGCCCCTTATTCAAGCCGGAATTGCGAGCGCCATCCGGCTTGCAATTCCGGCTTGAATAAGCCGTGTGAACCGGGGCTAAAACTACACGTTAATTGAGCCTTATTCCTGGAATGTTGCTGAGGCTTTTATTCTATTACCGTATATACTCGAGTATAAACCGACCCGAATATAAGCCGAGACACCTACTTTTGCTACAAAAAACTGGGAAAACGTATTGACTCGAGTATAAGTTTTAGGGTGGAAAATGCAGCGACTACTGGTAAATTTTAAAAAACTAAAAAGGATTCCAATATAAAATTAAAAAAGGCCAGGTATAGGCAGTTTAATGCCCCCATAGAACAGGTTATAGGGAGGATAGGAGTTTAATGTCCCCCATAGGCATGTTTATTGGCAGTTTAATGTCCTCCATAGGCAGGTTATAGGCATGTATAGGCAGGTATATGTCCTCATTGGCAGATTATAGGCAGTTTACTGTCCCCCATAGGCAGGTATATGTCCCCATAGGCAGGTTATAGGCAGGTATATGTCCCCATAAGCAGGTATGTGTCCCCATAGGCAGGTACTAGGCAGGTATAGGGTCCCATAGGTAGGTACTAGGCAGGTATATGGCCCCATAGGCAGGTAAATGGCCCCATATGCAGGTATTAGGCAGGTATATGGTAGGTATATGGCCCCATAGGCAGGTACTAGGCAGATATATGACAGATATATGGCCCCATAGGCAGGTACTAGGCAGGTATATGGCCCCATATGCAGCTATTAGGCAGGTATATGGCAGGTATATGGCTCCATGGGCAGATATATGGCAGGTATATGGCCCCATAGGCAGGTATACGGCAGGTATATGGCCCCATATGCAGATATTAGGCAGGTATATGGCCCCCGATAGGCAGGTTACTTTAAGAAAAAAATAATAAATACTAACACTTACCTACCTTGTCTTTCCCCCCTCCCGACCCCGGGCGCTCTGCTCTGTGTTCAGGAACAGGCAGGGTGATGTCATCAGGCCACGCACGCAGCGTGATGACACATGCTGCCTGTGCTGTAAACTGTAGACAGCCACGAGTCTGCGGCCATCCGGAGTCCAGTGTGGAGCAGGGAGCGCTCGCTCTCTGCTCCACAGTGGTATCTTCACCTGTATACGCTCCGGAGGAGTCGCATACAGGTGAAGGGATCGCCGGCAGCGCCCGGACGCTGTCGGCTCACTTGGCATTCTGCTATATGCGCTCCCAGAGGAGTCGCATGTAGCGGAAGTGTCCCTGCCGGCTCCCGGGCCATCGCAGCGCCCGAGCGCCGACAGTGACTCCAGTATAAGCCGAGGACGGATCTTTCAGCACATTTTTTGTGCTGAAAAACTCGGCTTATACTCGAGTATATACGGTAATTATTTCTGGATATAAAAGGTTATGCATGTGTGATTATCCTATTAATTTTAATTTAGATCCCCAAAAAATGAAAAAAAAAAGTACAGCACAACAAATCCACGGGGTTAGCGTTACCATTTGACGCGGTGTCAACAAAAAAAAATCACCTCCGACTCCATCCATCATCCATAGTGAAATTGCTCTCGGTGTGTGAAGCAGTGGGAAGCCAATCTCTTGCATTGTGTTACTGATTTCCTTAACATCCTCGGTGTCACTCTCTGTCTGAATTTCAATAACCCCTCCTCGGCGACGGTCGTGTTGTTCGAGACGGAAGACGTCTTCCAGCAGATCACTTGTCGGAGCCTTGATATCCTGTCACCCGGTGACATTTGCGCATATCGGCAGTCAACAATGTAAACTCATTTCCCGGGCTCGTGATGGCACGCTCAGAAGACGCCCGTGGCATATGACACACAAGAGCACTTTACTCACTAATCAGATAGTCGCGCTCACAGCGTATTTACACAAAATAATGAAAACAGCTGTTTAGATACCTTTAAGCTCGAGTGTCTCTTTGTTATGGATCTCGCGGCGTATTCACATTACCCTACAACTCGTCACTCAAGTTCCCTTTAATGGCGCAGCAATAAAACTGGAGGGAATTGAATTTTGCTATAAAATGCCTGAGGTCTTCTTCAGTAACTTTTTCCCCAAAATTAACCACAATGAAAGCCATATGGTGTTTGCAAACAATGACCCAAAAACACATCAGTAAATTATTAATTTTAAAAAAGTAATTTTTTTTGCACATTTTATTTACGGACAGACGTGTGGGAGTAAGTCATGTAAGTGTTACAGGAAAGCGACATAAGCTCAACTGTTGTGCTGTCACATAATACTTCCAATCAATGGCATCAGATTTCCTTACATGTCAATTTCTGGATTCAGCCATTTGTTTATGAGCCATTTAGGATAGCCATCAACCATAGTATAATTTATTCCAATATGTTAATGACAATCGGACCATACATGAGCAAGGAGTCTCAGGGCGTAACTGTTCCAGCCTAGGGACTTATGCAGAGGAGTGTAGGGGTAGCAGTTTCAACCAAATCCTGTTTATTAATGGGGCCAAAAGTCCCCCTGTGCCACCAAAGAAGTCAACAATGTTATAAATGGCTTACAGTGTCGGACTGAGGTGCCTGAGTCCCACTAGTCGTATTGATTCTTGGGTCTACCAGTGGAAGTTATTCTTGGCGACCACCAGTGGAGTTGATTCTTGAGGTCCACCAGTGGAAGTTATTCTTGGGGCCCAGCAGTAGAGCTTATTCTTTGAGGCCAACCGGTGGAGTAGATTCTTGGGGCCCACCAGTGGAGTTGATTCTTGGGCCCACCAGTGGAGTTGATTCTTGAGGCCCACCAGTGGAGTTGATTCTTGAGGCCCACCAGTGGAGTTGATTCTTGGACCCACCAGTGGAGTTGATTCTTGGGGTCCATCAGTGGAGTTGATTTTTGTGGTCCTTCAGTGGTGTTGATTTTTGGCGCCCACCAGTGGAGTTGATCCTTGTGGCCCACCAGGGGAGTTGATTCTTGTGGCCCACCAGTGGAGTTGATTCTTGAGGGCCCACCAGTGGAGTTGATTCTTGGGGCCCACTCGTGGAGTTGATTCTTGGGGCCCACCAGTGGAGTTGATTCTTGGGGCCCACCAGTGGAGTTGATTTTTGGGGCCCACCAGTGGAGTTGATTCTTGAGGCCACCAGTGGAGTTGAACCTACAGCTACTATACTGCATCTTGCTATTTGCCTTTCTCCATATAAACAACCCTACCATGCCCAGAGGCTCTCCACGCTCAGAGGCCCATCTTGTATTTCCCCTTTTTCCCTCTAGGCAAGTCTGAGTCTGATGACTTATGTTAGGTGGAGTCCTTGACACAGTTTGTGTCTACTGTAATAACATTATATTTAAATATAGGGTTATATGATACAGGGAGCTCTGTGATATAAAGAATTATAGAGGAGGGAAGCTGAGCTCTGTGATATATAGGGTTATATGATAGAGGAGAGGAGCTAAGCTCTGTGATATATAGGGTTATATGATTCTCCCATTATACAAGTCACTGGTTAGACCACACATGGAATATTGTGTACAGTTTTGGGCACCAGTGCACAGGAAAGACATTGTAGAGCTTGAACAGGTACAAAGGCGGGCAACAAAAATAATAAAAGGACTGGTGGACTACAGTAACCCAGAAAGATTAGCAAGATTGGGGTTATTTAGTTTAGAGAAAAGACGGCTTCGGGGGGACATAATAAATATGTTTAAATACATCAAAGGTCAATATAGAGAACTCTCCCAAGATTTATTTATACCCAGGACTGTATCTAGAAACAAGGGGCAACTTTACGTCTTGAGGAACGAAAGTTTCTACATAAACATAGAAGGGATTCTTTACTGTAAGAGCAGTGAGACTGTGGAACTCTCTGCCAGAGGACTTGTCCCTGGGGAATTTAATAACCGATTTCAAAAAGGGTTTGGATGCATTTCTGGAGCGTAAATAATATAACAAGTACAGTGACTAAGGATTCAGGAGAGGGGGCATTGATCCTTGGATTTTTCTGAAAGCCAGATTGGAGTCAGGAAGGAATTTTTCCCTAAAATGAGGACAATTGGCTTCTACCTCATTGGGGGTTTTTGCCTTCCTCTGGATCAACACCTTAGCGCAACAGGCTGAACTAGATGGACGACTTGTCTTTTTTTAGCCTTACAAACTATGAAACTATGATAGTGGGAGAGAAGCTGGGCTCTGATATATAGGGGTATATGATAGAGGAGAGAAGCTGAGCTCTGTGATATATAGGGTTATATGATAGAGGAGAGAAGCTGAGCTCTGATATATAGGGTTATATGATACAGTAAGAGGAGCTGAGCTCTGTGATATACAGGGTTATATGATTGAGGGGAGGAGCTGAGCTGTGTGTTATATAGGGTTATATGACACATGGAGAGGAGCTAAGCTCTGTTGTATATAGGGTTATATGACAGACGGAGAGAAGCTGAGCTCTGTGATATATAGGGTTATATGATAGAGGAGAGAAGCTGAGCTCTGATATATAGGGTTATATGATAGAGGGGAGGAGCTGAGCTCTGTGATATATAGGATAATATGATAGAGGAGAGAAGCTGAGCTCTGTGATATATAGGGTTATATGATAGAGGAGAGAAGCTGAGCTCTGTGATATATAGAGGGTTATATGATAGAGGAGAGCAGCTGAGCTCTGTGATATATAGAGGTATATGAAAGAGGCTATAAGCTGAGCTCTGTGATATATAGGGTTATATGATAGGGGAGAGTAACTGAGCTCTGTGATATATAGGGTTATATGATAGAGGGAGAGAAGCTGAGCTCTGTGATATATAGGGTTATATGATAGAGGAGAGAAGCTGAGCTCTGTGATATATAGAGTTATATAATAGAGGAGATAAGCTGAGCTCTGTAATATATAGGGTTATATGATAGAAGGAGAGAAGCTGAGCTCTGTGATATAAGGGTTATATGATAGAGGAGAGAAGCTGAGCTCTGTGATATATAAGGTTATATGATAGAGAAGCTGAGCTCTGTGAAAATAAAGGGTTTAAATATGATAGAGGAGAGGAGCTGATCTCTGTGATATATAGGGTTATATGATAGGGGGAGAGAAGCTGAGCTCTGTAATATACAGGTTATATATTTGATTCATTGTAAGTGTTGTATTAGGCCTGGTTCACATATACCACAGAGGTTCTGTTCGGAACCTCCATTGCATGTTCCATCTCAACAATGGACACCATGGTGGAAACCGTGAGTTTCTGTTGTGAAACAAATCCCATGGCTTCCGTTTTCAAATGAAACCTTTAATGGAGATGCACATCTTTCTCACCGCAATGATATCTTTTTAAATGTAGGGAACGGTAAATAAAGACTATTACCAAATTCTTTGCTGTTTTGATTTAGCTTTCTTCAGAGAATAAAGAAGATTTTATCTCCTCTTAGAGTACACAAGTTTTTCTGATTACCAACCACTTCTCTCTCCTCTGTCTCTTATATGATTGATGCAAGCTGCCATCTAAGATCCAAGTCTTATCTCTAGCACAGGAGCTTTGTTTGTTTTTCTCACTACAAAGGTCAGTTTTCAACATAAAGGGACAGTTAAATGAAGACTTTTTCCTCAATACATTGGTCACTAGATTTTACTTTAGTCCTGAGATAAGAGCGTTTTTATGTGCTCTGAGTGCACACAGTTTTCTATGGTTACCTGCGTACCAGACCGACGTCTTTTATCTGATTAGCTCAGAGAAGGGACATCTGATTAGCTGAGAGCAGAGAGCAAGGTCACCCCACTGAAGGATTGAGGGAAGAAAAAAAACAGAGGGGTCGCTCCTTATGGTGAAGTATGTCAGTCTACCAAATAGTTGGTAAGGTACAACAGTAAGGTGCAAGCTCACCTGATCGAGTTGTGCAACTAATCTAGAGGCACACAATACATGGAAACCTCCAAAGAAGCATTTATGCTATCTACAATACATGAAAAAACTTTGAGATTCTTAGTTCACACGTTTTGATCAAAAAATGCTTAAGCCACTCCCGGCTTACAACGGGATCTCAAGGCGGGTGGTCCTACTGTTTTCTTACCTCTCACTAGAGTCAAATTTCAGACTTCTCATAGAGTCAACCGACCTCCATAATCCAGAGAGAAAAATAAAAAAAAAGCACCAACCCTGCAAGCATACTGCACTGATATAACAACCTGTGGAAGTGGGCGGGGTGCAAGAAACCAAAATGGAGGCATCCACTCCTCCCTATATAGTTTAAAAGCAATATATGCCAAATGCAACGTATAGTTCTGCACAAAAAAACATTTCTTAAAATCTAGAGGCACAACTCTCATAAACATTTACAGGTCTCAGTCCGGGTCCGTCAGCGGCAGCCGTGGGTCTCCTCTCCGAAGCAGCAAGAGTTGAAGCAGCGGGCGTGAACAGTGGAAGACAGAAGAAAAAAATGCGGTCCCCGGCGAGAAACGCGTCGGTAGTGATTTTATACATCCATGTTTTTATTAGGTTTTTAAGCTCTTTTCATGAGTATAGTTTACAACAAATAAAAACCTTTATTATACAATATTCTGCGCCTCATGGAGGTTTGAATAGATGAGCGCCGGGGACCGCATTTTTTTCTTCTGTCTTCCACTGAAGAATTGAGATGGAAGCAAACTAATTATATCTAACAAAATTGGCTTCACTAAACAAAAGGGACATGTGCTGTGAGGACTGAAAAGCATGGCTTTATCTGTAATCTTGTTAGAGATAACAGTCTCCTGCACTGTCTGAGTAAGGGCTCGCTATAATTTAAATATACTATTCAGTGCTGTAGAAACGCACATTCTGAGGAGACAGAATAAGTGTAAATCGGCTAAAATTCAGTGAAACAGCGTGGTGAGAACACCCCTTTAAAGTAAATGCCAAGTTTTAACTGAGATTGAGGCAAACTAATTCTATCTAACAATATTGGCTTCACTAAACAAAAGGAACATGTACTGTGAGGACTGAAAAGCATGGCTTAGCTGTAGTCTTGTTAGAGATAATCTCCTGCACTGTCTGAGTAACGGCTTGCTATAAGTTAAACATGCTATTCACTGCTGCAGAAACATACACAGTCTGAGGAGACAGAGTAAGTGCAAAACAGCTAAAACTCAGTGAAACAACGTGGTGAGAACAACCCTTTAATGTAAATGACAAGTTTTAACTTACAAGTTTTAACTGAGATTGAAGCAAACTAATTATATTTAACAATATTGGCTTCACTAAACAAAAGGAACATGTGCTGTGAGGACTGAAAAGCATGGCTTTATCTGTAATCTTGTTAGAGATAATCTCCTGCACTGTCTGAGTAACGGCTCACTAGAAGTTAAATATGCTATTCACTGCTGCAGAATCACCCACAGTTTGTGGAGACCGAGTAAGTGCAAAATGACTAAAACTCAGTGAAACAGTGTTGTGAGAACACCCTTTTAAAGTAAATGACAAGTTTTAACTTACAGAGCCCAGTAGCACTGTACATTATACTTTACAACCCTCCAGCAATTATGTCATTGTAACAGGAATAGCTAGGTATAGCAGAAATGATATGCCAATCACTGCTATAGAACCACTTACAGCCTGACCAGGGAGTGTGAGTCTGAAGCTGCCTTTGGAGAGAGAAGTCAGTGGACCGATTGCCATGCAAATGGTTGAAGGAACAGTGGTCAGTGGAAAAGTAGGAATTGTATTCCTTAAACAAGTACACAAGACCCGTTTGTCTCAAAAAATTGGTACTTTCTTGGAAGTTAAAGGGGTTGTCTCGCTACAAGAATTGCTTTTTATGTGAAAGATTTTGCAAAAACAAGTCACTTTGCAACATGTGTCCATTAACAGTGTCCTACCTATTCTGAGATATCCCCTCTTGTATGTGCTGCATCAGCTCCTCAGGTTGCTATAGCTACAGACCTGTTCCATTCCTCCTGATAGGCTGCCAGTAATGGGTGCTATAGCTACAGACCTGTTTGATCTCTCCTGATAGGCTGTCAGCACTGGTTGCTATAGCTACAGACCTGTTTGATCTCTCCTGATAGGCTGTCAGCACTGGTCGCTATAGCTACAGGCCTGTTCAACCTCTCCTGATAGGCTGCCAGCCCTGGTTGCTATAGCTACAGACCTGGATTCTACTGCAGCCTAGTAGAAGCCAGTAAACACGCCCCTGAATTCAAAGTGAAACCAAGAAAACAGGAATGAGGTAAAATGTAGTGAGAGAACTCCTTTAACCTCTGGTGTATCCTCATCCAACAAGGGGGTGTAGGCACCTTCTCCAGAGGCATAATCATTGTTTTTCGATGGTCTCATTGACTTTTAACAAATGTATGCATATGATATAGTGTAGTTCAAATATTCATAGGACAAGGTTCAAGCCCCCTACTATTGCCCTATTTACTAAGCAGACTTCTAGCATGAAATAACTTGGCCCCTGTCCATTCAAGGTGCTAATCTGTAGCACGCCTTATTCGTGATTCATGTGAGAGGGAGCCGGGACCCTCGAGCTTAGCACGCCTTAGTGAATAAGAGCACTTGTGTGCAGGTAGACACCCTGCCCGTTCTGACGATTGTACGGCAGAAAGCTGCTTACAACACATGAGCCTCAATATCTTGTTTCATAACCTAATTCACCATATGGCTTTTCAGAACAGGGAAAAAAAAATGAAATTCAATACAAAACTACCATTCAATATAGTAGACGATATTTTGTGTCTTGTTATATAATCTCTCGGAGCAGCGTGATAAATGAACACTTTGCGTTGCTTTTTTTTCCTTTGCATTGATTGCACTTATTTGACATTGCTGTAAATTCCTTGTAAATGTATAAAGTTATTGCCGGTGTCAGCTCGCTGCCGAGGCTTCTTCTAATCACTCTATTTTTACGCTTCTGTTCGGTTTCTTACGGGAAGCATTTGTCTGTAGGAAAAGATCACTTTTTTTTGCTCGCTGACCTCATGCGTTGGGCGTCGCGCGTATTCATCCGGCGGCCTGAGCCAAGTTCGTCTAACATGTAGGATTATTTTACAGATTGGTTGTGTGTAAGAGGGGTGGAATCGAATGGCGCTTGGCTGTTTGTTCACTGGGACAACATTACTGGGTAACACCTCTTAGGTTGTGGTTGGAAAATGCCCACACATGCGAGATCACAGTGGTCATGTCGAGACCAGAGTCCCCACCACGGTTCATAGTTACATAGTACGGTTGAAAGAAGACACGTGTCCATCAAGTTCAACCAAGGGCGGGTAAAATGTAGGGAGGGAGACTAGGACATTAAGAACAGCCTCCCCACTGGTGAATGCCCTGAAACCCACAAGGCAAGAACCAATCTGCTCCAGTGGAGACCATATCTCTGACCCCAGAGCCGCCATCAGCCAGGATCCAGAATTTTACATGGCTACGTACGCATTAATATTCTTTAGTTCCAGGTAGGTATCTAAGCCTTTCTTGAAACTCCCAACTGTTCCTGCTGTGACCAGCTCCTCAGGCAGGCTATTCCACAGATTCACAGTTCTTACAGTGAAGAACGCTCTTCTCCTCTGGAGATTGAATCCTTTTTTCTCCAGCTGAGTCTTATCATGTGACCACCACACAGGTCATGTGACCCTGGTATCCAGGTAACAGTAGTGTATGGAGGAGCAGAACTCCCCAGTATTACCACTTCCAGCAGCATCTTATCATGTGACCATACACAGGTCATGTGACCCCTGGTGTCCAGGTAACAGTAGTGTATGGAGGAGCAAAACTTCTCCAGCATTACTGCATCCAGCAGCATCTTATCATGTGACCACACACAGGTCATGTGACCCCTGGTGTCCAGGTAACAGTAGTGTATGGAGGAGCAAAACTTCTCCAGCATTACTGCGTCCAGCAGGATCTTATCATGTGACCACACACAGGTCATGTGACCCTTGGTGTCCAGGTAACAGTAGTTTATGGAGGGGCAGAACTTCTCCAGTATTACCACCTCCAGCAGTGTCTTATCATGTGACCACCACACAGGTCATGTGACCCTGGTATCCAGCTAACCGTAGTGTATGGAAGAGCAGAACTTCTCCAGTATTACCACTTCCAGCAGCATCTTATCATGTGACCATACACAGGTCATGTGACCCCTGGTATCCAGGTAACAGTAGTGTATGGAGGCGCAGAACTTCTCCAGTATTACCACTTCCAGCAGCATCTTATCATGTCACCACCACACAGGTCATGTGACCCCTGGTATCCAGGTAACAGTAGTGTATGGAGGAGCAGAACTTCTCCAGTATTACTACCTCTAGCAGCATCTTATCATGTGACCACCACACAGGTCATGTGACCCTGGTATCCAAGTAACAGTAGTGTATGGAGGAGCAGAACGTGTTACTACCTCCAGCAGCTCATTATCATGTCTGTCTCATCTTTCTAATTTTTTTTTACTTTTACCGTTAACGTTATTAGCAAAATACCATCCCCTAAAGAGACAGCAGATATACACACAGTAAAGAAGTTTCTAGAATAGCCATAGTTATAATAATTAATCTACCACTTCTATGGACAGGAACGTGGCTTGAGCCATCTTTTTTTGGATAAAGTCCTACTGCACTGGTATGAAATAGGCACAGGAGCACATTTATTAATACATCTATATTAGAAAATTTTATGATTTCCTATGATATACATATCAAATAAAAACAATATAAATAGGACAACACCTTTAATGGAATCTGATTTGAAGGAGCCTCCCGGGCAGATGTGAATAGAGCCTTAGTTAGTCAAAGTTTGCAAGTTCAGCAAATCTGGCCGATGATCTCATGTATGGAAGCTTCCAACCATCCACAGCAGATGATGTCGGGTGAAAGAAGAATCAAACGCCGTGGATTTCACCTTGCCCAAGCAAGTCTAGTGGTTCCCCTGCGAGATAGGATGGCGAAAGAGGTGTCACACTTTAGCTTAGTCCCCACACCGCAATTAAACAAGGTGCTCTTCTGAGCCAATATTGTTTGTGGTGCAGTCAAGAGAAATAACTATCGGCTGAAAAAACTATTTTCTATGGGTATGGGTACAAGGCGCGACTGCTTGGTAGTCAAGACGTAACCATGATGGGGTCATATCTGCTCTTACTCATAAAACTGCATGTTCATTAATTATCAAGCTGCTGTATATGCATAAAATTATGAGTTCATAAACAATCAATTAAAAAAAAGGTAAGATTTATGGAGAAATGTCAGCATGGGTTTTGGCCTCTCAATTGCTGCTTTATTTCAGTTACTGCTTATTCTTTCCTTTCTTGACATTTTAGCATAAAGTGGCCATTTATGATGGCCAAACCCAGTGTTCACGTTTTTCTCCATGTTGCAGGTATTCGTCGGGGTACCTATTTTCCAAAATACCCCCGCTGAATACGGCGATGTAGCTGTGGCTGTTCCATAGACTTTAATAGAACAAATGTAGGCCTCTTTGGACTGTGTTTGCTCTATTTTCTGCCAATATACACATTTTGTGAATGACCACGCTATTGTGTCCTACACAGAAAGCATGTACTGCCACAAAGAGAGCGCTCATAGTCTAAATTGGACTACATTTGTTCTAATAATGTCTGTGGGCCAGCCACGGTACCCCTCGCGGTACCTTTTAACACAGACAGAGACCTGCAACATAGAGAAAAACAAAGGGCCACATGTATGAAACGGTTTTGGTCTAAAACTTACTTTTTTCCCATAGAAACCTATGGGCAAACAAGTGAGTTTTAGACCAAAACCGTTTCATACATGTGGCCCAAAGTGCGAACCTAGCCTAATGTGTATGGTGGTCTCCGGAATCTCCACCGTTGGCATATTTTTGATGGGAAGAAGGATGGGGCTATTGGATTATAACAAACTTGGTCCTTTTGTTCTAAATTGAGATAAGCCACCACCTGTCTCCATTGAAAAAATTGTGCATGTTTATAGGGAGAACATTGGGCTGATGACTAACTAAAGTATATGGCCAACGATGAACCAAATTATAGCGCTGTACTATCAGGCTAATGAATAAAACGTTGA
>JAODAL010023602.1:22500-60000 GCA_025379985.1 Phyllomedusa bahiana
GTATTGGGTCTTATTTTTGTCATGCAGGGGATGCAGCGGTTTGCGGATTCAAGCCGTCCCCCTTTGCACCCACATGTTCATGTTCCGGCTGAAAACCGGGTGGAAGAATGAACATGTTCTAAGTTTTTCAGACAGTCAGCGGTGAAAAAAAGTGGGGACCGCTGCACAGATTTTCTATTAAAGTCTATGGGTGAGCGTTCCTTGTCAGTTTTCAGACGGTTTGTAAAACCGCAAACCGACTGAAAAGCCGACAAATAATCTGTGTCATGGGGACAAGCCCTTAGGGCATGTCCTCACGGCACAGGTTTTCGGCCGTTTTTTCAGGCGGTTTGCGGTTTTGCAGACCGCCTGAAAAACCGGGCTCCGAAATGAGAACATGGTGCCTTTATGGAAAATACGCGTTTGCAGCAGTCCTCACTGCACGGGTTTTCCGTCCGGCGATTTTTCCGCCCGCAAGACATGCAACAAGCACAATCTTCCGTCCGGTTTTCGGACGGAACCTGTGCTTGTGAATGTGAAGGGGGAGGTCTTTTCTCCGCTCATCGCGGAGAAAAACGTCCTCCGCAGCCATGGGGAACACGGCGCAGATAAGACAAATACTGGACGGGTAAAAACCAACGGTATTTTTTCCTCTGCAAGTGGGGGAGCTAGCCTTACCTCTTTGTCTAAGCCCTTCCAGTTGACTCTCATCTACCAATGGTATCAAATTTTGATGTCTCCACATAAATTATTGTACAATTTTGCTGGGTTCTCGAGGGAAGTGTTTCTCTTTTTGGAGAGCACCTAGCCTGTGGCAAGGATCGTATACTGTACGCAATGCTTCCAGGGAAGAAAGGTATGTAAATTAACTCTCCCTGAGATGGAAGGAAGTTTGCTCTCTAGCACCAGCTATTGAAGGTAGAAAGCCTTGCAACACAGACCTGTTGAGGAGCCATAAAACACAACAGAAGCAGGAGAAGACTCACCCATCTGTAGACAACTGTTGGAGGGTTCTAGCTTCTTGTCAGTATAGAGCAAGGCCAAGACTGGCTGGTGAAAGGCCTTCGGTCTAATGGTGTGAACTAAGCTTATAGTATAATGTTATATATTACAATGTTTTCCCATTTTAGAATTGGTGGGCTATTAAAATTCAATTTGAGGAGGTGCGCTAACATTTCCCGAGTAATAGATGGCCTCCGGTGTCTAAAGTGGAAATGTTGGTGGCACATTGGTGGAGAATATTTTGAATAAAAGTGCACTCTAGATTTTCCCGAGTTTCTCTTTAGGTCGTAAGCTCTGCTTTGGGACATGTAATTTATACCACGTATCCGTGATTTCGTCTATTTGTTTTACAGAGTTCTTTTTCACTCTAGTAGCCCTGACATACGCAGCACTAAAAGTCAGCTCTACATTAAGTAGTCCTGTTCCATTAAGCTGGACGTCGTCAGACTATGTGTTCTGCATTACTGCAGCCATATGTTAGTAATAGAAAAAGAAAACTCAGCTGGTCACTGTTATCTATTAATAGGGTTTCACACGGTGGAAATTCACATAAATTTAGTGTGTGCAAAGGGGAAAAAAAAACTGACTGTTTGAGGTGGTGACTGTAAACACAAATCAAGAGAATTGACAGAACACGTCAGTATTAGTGTACAAAGGCTGGAGAGTGAGCGGCCCTTCACATAACAAACTGTGGACACTTAACCCCTTGGCACCGTAGCCAGTTTTGTCGGCAACTTTTTGGCTTTTTCATCACAGCCTTCTATGAGCCGTAACGTCTTTATTTTTTCATTGACACGGCCATATGATGGCTTGTTTTTTGCAGAACAAGTTGTATTATTCATGGCACCATTTAATGTACCATTTTATGTATTGAAAAAAACAATAAATTCCAGGGGTGGATTAAAAAACAAATGTGCAAAAAAATTAAAAAATTTACCTTTTTAACTTAAAGGGAATGTGTCATCAAAAATGACTTATTGTTTAACTCACGTTTTTATGTTAATCACATTTTTTAAGAATTTTTGGTTATATTTCTTTTTAATTTTCCTTATCATTTTCAATATTTTTAATAAATTTCTTAAGTCCTGCTTGTTTTCACTTTGGCCCACTAAGCCTAATAATTGTAATGACGCTTCCTATTCTGTAGAGAAGATTCTCAGCTGTCTGCTCATTATCAGCACAAAGAGGGTCAAACTGAAGGATTGATACAGTGTGAATAGATAACACAGGATCCACCAGTCACAAGAGGAGATAGTCACAGTTCACCCTTTCATCTCCCTGCACACTGACTTCTTCCCAGGTCACAGAGCATGACTAGAAAACTCTCCTATAGTCGGTCTTAAGGCTCCTCTGTGCATGAAGCTACTGTAAAGCATCTCTCTGACTGCTGTTAAAGCAGTGCAAACAAGGCCTAGTGGCCAAAGTGAAAACTGCAAGACTTAATAATTATTAAAGAATATTGAAAGTGATCTGAAAAATTTATTTAAAAAAACCCAAAAATTTATAAAAAATGTGTTTAACATAAAAAGGGACTTAAACAATGACTAATTTTTTGATGCACATTCCCTTTAAATCTATTAATTATTTCGATGGTCCCTATATTCAGTGATAACACATTTATCTAATATTTCTTGTTTTTCTACTCCCTATAAAATATAAAACTGCCATATTCTAAAACCCATTACTTTTTTATTTTTGAGTTGTTGGACTTGTGCAAGGGCTTATTGTTTTTGCTTGTTGAGCTGTAGATTTTATTGGTATCATATTGAGATGCAGGCAACTTTTTCATCACAGTTCATATTTTTTGGAACTAAGAAAACCAATTTTGGCATTGTTCTTTCATGGTGTTGCCATTGCAGAAAAATATTTTTTTATATTTTGTTGCTTATTGTTGTTGTTTATCTTATGTATATGATGGCTAAGGGGTTATTTTTTTTTTTTTTTTTTACTTTTTATAAAAAAATTTACATACCACTTCTTTTTTTTGTTTTATTCTTGCTAGAGGAGGTTACTGTGTGATTACTTGATTGTTTGCATAATACATTGCAATACTTCTGAATAGCAGCTTTTTCAGAAGGAGTTTTAAGATGAGGCCCTCAATGAAAATCCATCAGCTACCCCTGAAACACCATGTAGTGTTATAGTGGTGTGTTTGTGTGCCCCCTCCTCCTTCAAACCCCCGCGCCATACAGCCACGCTCCGCCCCCGTTAGATAGCCTGATTCCCCCGCCCCCCGTTCACTCTCCAGTCTGCCCCAGGCAATTCCAGTATAGCGTCAGCTGTAATATTCTGCTGACTCCCATGTGCCCGCCTCTATAAAAAGAGCATGTCCCCTAAAATAAATAGAAGTCAGAAAATAATACCAATAAGTATACATCTCCTGAGTTGTCCTAGTTTTCTCTGTTTTATGTAAAGAGGTCGTTTTACCCAAGTCACATACACACAGTTTAAGCAACAAATATCTTATAACGCTCATAACTAGACTGCAGACTGAATGGAGGGGAGGCTATGAGGCTGTCCGCAATTCGGTCTTCAGATTTTAGGAATATGATTTCCCATAGATTTGAATGGTGAGAGCCATTTACCCTATTTATCCTATATCTCTTGGGTTTATATAAATCCCAATAATTTACATGGATAGGCATACATGCCTACCACCTTTTAGAGATTGCAAAGAGGGACACATCAGGCCATGCCTCTAACCACACCCAAACACACGACATCACACCAAGACACGCCTCTGACCACGCCCACACAGAGACATGCCAACTTTTTAGATAGCCAAAAGGGATACATTTTCAGGATTGAATTGTATCCAGTGATGAAATATTAAGAAAGCTGTTATGTAATATACAGTTAGAAAGCAAAATTATCAGTTTATTGGCGCAATATCTATTTCCCAAAATTAAAAAAGAGGGACATTATAGAGCTAAAAGGGACAAGGGTTAAAAATAGGGACTGTCCCTCCAAAATAGGGACACTTGGGAGGTATGGGCATATATGGTCACATGGGCAAGTAGGTGGCATATATGTGACTCATTCATCTTTGATATTAGTGGCAGTCTCCTCTTCTGGACTTCTTCCACTCATGTGACTCAACTAATTATTATTATTATTATTTTTATTTTATTTTAAAGCTTCATTCATTCCTGGGTGCTGTACATTCTTCTTGAAGCCGGGAGAATCTTTGAGGCATTTGTCTCTACTTTAAACAAAAAAGAAACATACAGGTTTCTTAAACTTTGTTGCTGGGGAAGAGGCTGTTTTTTGTGGGTCGAAATGCTTATAGGAATTCTTGTTCCCGTTAATTGCCCCTCAAACGCTCACTCATCGGCTGACCTCTTCTTTTATACAGTACTAAAAAAAAACCTTGTTTGTCGACAGCACAACTACTCGTGTATATAGTTAGTCACAGACCAGAGAGATAATCTAATAACACTGGTTACCACTTAAAATGTCACTGCCAAGTCCAAAGAACACAGTCTTTAAGACATACCTGTGGTATAAGCCGAGGCACCTACCACAAAAAAAAACTGGGAAAACTTATTGACTCAAGTGTAAGCCTAGGGTAGAAAATGCAGCAAGTAAGTGATGCCCCTTAATTAACCAGGACAGACAGTCATAGCAAAGAGCAGCAACTAGAGGACTTGGTGTCACGATGTTTGAAATTATTGTCCCCAATAATTAGCCAGGTAGAGGTGTCCCTGAAATTAGCTAATTAGGGCTGTCCCCAGCAATCACACACATTACACACAGCTCTGCGACAGGCACATGTAACACACACATACACAACTCTGCTTCAGCTCATCCAGCAGTGATCACAACCAGTACAGCAGAATCCTACTGAGAAACATCACATGACTCCCCCCCCCCATGTGACATCATCACAGGTCCTGGAAGCACACAACAGTCACATGACTCCTCTCCTCCATCTGACACCCTCACAGATTCTGGAAGACCCAGCACTTTCGGGTGTGGTGAGTTGTACTTTGGATACATAGAACTTGTATAACATATACACTCAACTGTAAGCCGAGGAAGGCTTTTTCAGCATAAAAAATATGCTGAAAAAGTTGGCGGATCCTCGAGTATATACAGTAAGTTTTAATAAATACCAATATAAAAATATAAAAACCGTATAGAAATTCAGAGGGAATTCATAGTAACTAGAAAATGTATGTACATGTATAAGGTAAGGTGTATACCCTGAGAAAATATAATATTGATAAATAAATCAGCATACTGTGGTTAAGAGGGTGATGACCCTACCCCTGTCACTTACATTTATGTCACCTTATCCAGACAGAGTAATCGCCCTGAAAAGGGCGGCCCGGCCTATCAGTGGCTAACTCTCGAACATACTATAAATTCCCTAACCCTCCAAGGACAAAAATATAAACCTGAAAGAGGCTAAAGATTTTATGTATGATACATCCTTAAATGAAAATTGTACTTGTTGTCTTTCCCTACGTGTTTCCCCCTCTATTAGATTATTAGATGTCCGAGGGCTCATCAGAGGATCTCAAACCGTTTCCTAATGATACAGGAAGTCATCCCGTTGTGAATCATGCCACATAGATGTCTTTTTTACAATCATTGTTTGTCGGCAGCACAACTACTCGCGTAAACAGCCACAAGCACAACCGTAAATGATCAATTATGGTAGTGGTCTAGAAACTCATCGTTAAACAGGGTGTAGGTTTCTTTTGAGTAGCACCAATCATCTTTCATTAAAGGGGTTTGCCAAGAAGTGAGTTCCTTACCTAACAGGCTGATACTCCCCTCTTGAGGCTTGAAAAAAGGGGCGTTGTGTTTCTGTGTTTAAAAAAACAAGTACCTCCTCTGTGATGTCATCACTCCACTTCCCATGCCGTTCCTGATACTCGTCTTGTAGTTGAGCAAAAAATTGTTTGGCTAATCCACTGAGGAGAACTGTATTGTGCACAAGCTATATGCGTTTTACTTCTCCCTCTTATTTGCTCAGGAGATAAGCTCAGCAGGCAGCCTTCTTTCATTCCTTCACGAACGGCTGCAGGGAGAGAGGGAGGGGGCTGAGCAGAGAGCAGGGAGGGTCTGCATGTTTTACTCAGTAATTTTCATTACAACCAGTGGATTCTCTATACAAAAGACACAGGATCTTTCTCCCCAGTCTCTTCAAAGTTGGTTCATGTTCCCTGCCATCAGATAAGAAGTGCAAACAACGCAAGCGTGGCTAGATAATCTCCTGTCAGCTCCTGGTCTTGTCTAATGTAAACTGTTAGTAAACTAAGGGCATCTTAGGCTGTAGCTCTCACAGGCTTCACTTTTTTTAATGACATATATTTAGAAAAGTGACTAAGTACCCATTTTGGAGGATCCCACGTCAATATTAGATCGTGGCAAAACCCCTTTAAGTACATCAATCCTCGTAACGGACAGTCAACCCGATTAGAGGGAGCCTTACCTTATCTTGTTTTATAAATTCCCCTGTGTGGAGATAGGATCCCTGAGTCTATCCTGCTGCTAGTGCACATTATGACCGTAGTCCCATAATTAAGGTTACGTGCAACTTTTTAGCCAATCATGACACATGTAAATAACTCTACTGATCATGGGTCGCAGAAAAGACTCCAGGCTTCTTATCTCCCCATTAGCACCAGAACATTATCTAGATGACCTTCTGTGTTTATTCCATTGGGGGGAAAAAAAGTTGGAATGAGTTCCCCTTGAAATCTGGCTGCAGGACTGGGATGTGACAAGAGGAGTAGCCCTGAACTGGAGTCGTCCAAGGATTTTTTGTCTTCACTGGACTATTAACTGGTCGGAAATACTTAAAGGGGTTGTCTCACTACATTGATTCATCTCACCTCAGTCCTGTTTTCTTGGTTTCACTTTGAATTCAGGGGCGTGTTTACTGGCTTCTACCTTACTGCAGTAGAAGCCAGGTCTGTAGCTATAGCAACCAGTGCCTGCAGCCTATCAGGAGAGATTGAACAGGTCTGTAGCTATAGCGACCTGAGGAGCTCATGCAGCCCATACAAGAGGGGATATCTAGGAATAGGCAGGACACTGGTAGTGGACAGATATTGCAAAGTGGCTTGTTTTTGCGAGATCTTTAACATGAAAAGCAGCGATCCTTGTAGTGAGACAACCCCTTTAATTCTCAGTTCTGTCCCTGGAAGCAGGGACAGAACTTGCAGATGTAACACATCCTATATGTGGAATTTTAAGTACGTATTAGTGTGGCCTTGCTCCAGGCTGGAGCGGGAGGTCAGTCTACTTTGAGGTAACACGTCCTTCCCTGCTTGATTGTAAAGGACAGTGTGATCTAGAGAGCATCGAAAGCTGTTCACATGTAGGGCAGGCATGGGAGAGAAATATAGTTTTGTAACAAGGCAGCAAAAGGGAAGCTAGAAGCAAAAGAAATGTAAGGGAGATGCCAGCTTCTCAATGTGATATATAATGTAAGGTTCCCTTACTCTGTCAACTGCTATTCTTGACTGTAGTCCAGCAATCAAATATTCTTGACTATAAGACCATCATAGCCTTATTTATAACGTTAGCAATTGGCGGATTGTCAGATTTTCTGGATGGTTGTATGATGAATAATTATTGCATTGCCTCTGTGACGCTGTGAATTATTGCATACATACAGGGTACATACATGGATCACCTCTCTGTATTGAAAGTCGCTCCCTGCTGTGTCTTGTCAGCAGGATGGGAGCCAACTAAGGTAAACATTAAGTGCGACATGTATGAACGTTGACACTAACAGCCCAGTTCTAAATAGCATTAAAGGGGTTGTCTCACTACAAGGATTTATTTTTATGTTAACGATCTTGCAAAAACAAGTCACTTTACAATATGTGTCCATTAACAGTGTCCTACCTATTCCTCGATATCCCCTCTTGTATGGGCTGCATCAGCTCCTCAGGTCGCTATAGCTACAAACCTGTTTACTCTCTCATGATAGGCTGCCAGCACTGTTGCTATAGCTACAGACCTGGTGTCCTCAGCAGCTCATCACTACAGACCAGTAGAAGTCAGTAAAGCCAGTAAGCACTGAATTTAGAAATGAACCGAGAAACCAGGACTGAGGTATGAATTGATGTAGTGAGACAACCCCTTTAAAGCAGTGTAGAATGCACCAGAATGTATGAACTGTTGTTCTGCAGGTCATACATGCAGGGCAGTGTAGTCCAATACCACAAGTGTGGCTCAGGCACCACCTTTACCCTGGTCTGTTCTTCTGCAGCTCATACATACAGGGCAGTGTAGAGCCAATACCACAAGTCTGGCTCAGGCACCACCTTTACCCTGGTCTGGCTGCTCTTCTGCAGATCATACATACAGGGCAGTGTAGAGCCAATACCACAAGTCTGGCTCAGCCACCACCTTTACCCTGGTCCTGCTGTTCTTCTGCAGGTCATACATACAGGACAGTGTAGAGCCAATACCACAAGTCTGGCTCAGGCACCACCTTTACCCTGGTCTGGCTGTTCTTCTGCAGGTCATACATACAGGGCAGTGTAGAGCCAATACCACAAGTCTGGCTCAGGCACCACCTTTACCCTGGTCGTGTTCTTCTGCAGGTCATACATACAGGGCAGTATAGAGCCAATACACAAGTCTGGCTCAGGCACCACCTTTACCCTGGTCTGTTCTTCTGCAGGTCATACATACAGGGCAGTGTAGAGCCAATACCACAAGTCTGGCTCAGGCACCACCTTTACCCTGGTCTGTTCTTCTGCAGGTCATACATACAGGACAGTGTAGAGCCAATACCACAAGTCTGGCTCAGGCACCACCTTTACCCTGTTCTGGCTGTTCTTCTGCAGGTCATACATACAGGGCAGTGTAGAGCCAATACCACAAGTCTGGCTCAGGCACCACCTTTACCCTGGTCGGGCTGTTCTTCTGCAGGTCATACATACAGGACAGTGTAGAGCCAATACCACAAGTCTGGCTCAGGCACCACCTTTACCCTGGTCTGGCTGTTCTTCTGCAGGTCATACATACAGGGCAGTGTACAGCCAATACCACAAGTCTGGCTCAGGCACCACCTTTACCCTGGTCGGGCTGTTCTTCTGCAGGTCATACATACAGGGCAGTGTAGAGCCAATACCACAAGTCTGGCTCAGGCACCACCTTTACCCTGGTCTGTTCTTCTGCAGGTCATACATACAGGGCAGTGTAGAGCCTATAACATAAGTCTGGCTCAGGCACCACCTTTATCCTGGTCTGTTCGTCTGCAGGACATACATACAGGGCAGTGTAGAGCCAATACCACAAGTCTGGCTCAGGCACCACCTTTACCCTGGTCTGGCTGTTCTTCTGCAGGTCATACATACAGGGCAGTGTAGAACCAATATCACAAGTCTGGCTCAGGCACCACCTTTACCCTGGTCTGGCTGTTCTAACTCTTGTGGCACAGCCCTGTTATCTATCTCTTTATAGTTTCTGAACAGAAAGCAATCAGGAGCCTAGTGCTTTGCTGTCAGAGCTGCAGTGACACTGTTATCGTTGTATGCAATTAAAAAATACAGCTCTACTAACTTACATTTATAGCCAAAAATCGTGCTTGGAAAGGGTCATTTTTATTAAACCCTTTCATCACCAATGTCTCTCTATCAAGCACATCTAGGAATAGGAGCTAGCAGTGCTGAAATGTCAGTTGCTGTTTTAGAACCATCCACAGCTTTAACAGGAAGTAAGATTCTTAACACAGGAAAAGAACAGGTTTTTTGAAACCGTTATTTTGGAAAACCTCTTTAAAGGGGTTTTGCCTTGAGGCTTTTAATACCTGGTTTGTCCTGCTTCAGCTTTCAGTGTGTGCAAAAGAGGGTGTGTATGTTTGAACTTTTTATTTATTTGCACTGTTTGACTAATTACTAATGAGTATAGAGTTCAGGAGTAGAATGACAGCACCTGGGGTTGAACACTGTCTCAGCAGTGAGTGTGTGTGTGATTATTAAGTAGGGAATAGACTGACAGTAGCTGCCTGAGAGGAGAGGTCATGTCTGAGCATGTGCGGCCAGGACTGAAGAGCTCTCATCACTGGTCATATCCCCTGGAGACGAGCTGTGCTCTATGGATCACAAAGGGAGCAGCTAAAACACAAATGGTGTAGAGTTCTTGTTTATTATGTTTATTATTTGATTCAAGCGTCGTACTTTGTGGCAAAACCCCATTAAGGCCAGGTCCAGATGTGATGTGTTTGTACATTTGCAGCAAAATACAGGTTGTTGGGGATTTCAAAACTCTATCCACATGTGGCAGAAAAAAACCTGCATAGAAATCGGAGCATGTTATAGATTTCATAATAGTTTTTTGTGTGGAAAAACCATTGATTTTCACCACGGAGTTCATCCTTTGCAGTGAATATAAAGCACATGTAGGTTTTGTGGCAAAGTTGTCTGTGGTGACATATTGTAACATTTATCTTTGAAATTGAAAAACTTGTTTCTTCAAGACGACCTTCATCTTAAAGGACTTCAGCTGATATCAGGTACAAGCATAGTCCATGGCCTGTACACAGTCTGACCAGGCCTCAAAGAAGGGTGATTTCACACCGTGCGGTTTTTGGTGCGTTTTTGATGCACTTTTTTGATGGTTTTTGAGCAGAAAAGCACAGCAATTAATGCTTTACATTTCTGCACAAAAAACCAGGGCCGTGGAGTCGGAGTCGTGGAGTTGGAGTCGGTCCCTTTTATGCAAAATAGGCACCGACTCCGACTCTCAAAATATATAATAAGTTGGTCCAGTTAGTTTGATGCAAAGAGCAAAATGGGTCCAGCCAGTGCTCCTGCTCCCATATCTTCAGCCTCATCACATGAGGAGTGTAATTGATGACATGGAGCAGGCAAAGCGCTGCCCCAGGGGAAAAGATTCCGCTCCCTGGGCAAACAAAATTCAGCAAAATTTTTCACCTGCTTTCAAAGAAGTAGAGGAGTTCAACCATTCATCAAGACTGACTGTGGCTGAGGCAATTCCTTTATACCCTGACATTGTTAGAGATGTTGCCCCTGTGGTCACCGCTTTGCCCCCAACCCAAGTTAGTGTAGAGAGGCCGTTCTGTAGCCTGGAAATAATGAGATCAGATGTGAGGTCATGTATGCAGGATCTGATGGAGGCGATACTATTTCTCAGAACAAATTCAGAGACTCCACAAATGTTCCTGCAGTGTTTTTCATATTTATAATTTTTTTGTTTTCTAAAGTCATATCCAATAAATAGATTTTACACTGACAAGCAAAATGGTAACATTGTTTTGAACTTGTGACTTTCAGGCTCCATATCTCTCCATCCACTACAGCTTTGTACATGAGGCTACTGTAATTTTATATACAGTCATCTTATCTATCTTACATAAATACATAAATGTGACCTGCAAGTATTTAGCATCTGCTTAGTTCTGCAGATTCTTTCCTGTAACTGCATTGTTACTGTTTTGCTCCTAAAAATCAAAATGTAAATTTTTATTATTTTGTTAGTATTTGGCAAATCCACCTTTTGATTTTCAATACTGCCTGAATCCTTCTGGGCTCTGAATCAGATTCAAGCATATCTTGACCAAAATCTGATCCCAGGTCTCTTCTACACATTCCCAATGTTGGTGCAGACTGGACTTGGATACAAATACAGCTTTTCTTCAACTCTACCCACAAGTGTTCAAAAGATCAAAACATTGTTACCCTTTTGCTTGTCAGTGTCTGTTTTATCTAAATAGCTTGATTATTGTATCATAAGGTGATAAACAGCCTGATGTTACCATTTTACTACAGTAAAGTTATCACTTAAACATGCGCCGTGTATGAGGGAGTCGGAGGTTTGGGAAATTGAGGAGTCGGAGTCGGGGCTTTAGCTTGCCAACTCCACAGCCCTGCAAAAAACGCATCCAAAAACTGCGCTGTGTGAATGCACCCTAAGGGTATGTTCACACGGCGTGTTGACTCCCCGTTTACATACATTTATAGACGCGTGTTTGTATCTGTGATTCGTACCCAAACACTCAGGTAGCAATGTGCAGTGTGACCTACATTGCTTTCAATGTAAAACACGCATTGGTGTTCAGACGATTGATCGCTGATACGTGTTTAATTGCGTCTTTCTGATGCGTCTTTCGGAGCCGTTAAAAGAATTCTCATGTCAATTCTTGATCCGAAAGACGCAGCAGACGCCCTGTTTAAAACTATAGGGTGCGATCCTGCTGCAGCCAAAACGCAGCCAAACATGCTCCTGAGTGTTGGATGCGCTTTGGATGTGTTTTTCGAATCCAAAACGGATCCAAAAATGGATCCAACACGCCGTGTGAACATGCTCTGAGACTCTCTGTCCTCCATTTTCTGCCCTGCTTACTGGCTGGCGACTAGTTACTGGCTGGCGACTAGTTAAAGCAGCCATGGGCATAACTGTAACCATAGCAGCTGCTATGGGGCCAGAAGCTTGGTGGAACCTACTCAGGTGCAAGAACATAGTAATTTTTGTCGTGAATGGGGCTTTTTTTGCTATCTAGCACTACTGTATGGGTTCTATAATACAGGGTGCTATTATTTATATCTTAAAAAGGGCTTTCCCATTTAAGACAATGATAGCAAATTGCTAGGATATGGCATGAATGTCTTAATAGATGCGAGTCCCTCTTCTGGGACCTGCACCTACATTGAAAACGTGCACTCAAAAGTCTCCGTACAGAACGAGAGGTAGCCATGCATGCACTGCACTCTGTGTTAATTTGAATGGAAGTTAATAGTACAGCCGAGCACACTCACTCAGATCTCCCATATAACAAAAAAAGTTTCATTGAAGAACATATAGGTGGCTATGCCTGCACAGCACTATCTGTTCATTCCAGTGGGAGTTCAAAGTACAGCTGAGCACACTCACTTTGAACTCCCATAAAACAGAATGGAGACTGCGCATGCGCAGCCCACTGTGTTCTGCACAGAGACTTCTGATTGTGAGTTCCATTGATGCCATAAATGTTAATATGTATGATATGGGAAAAACTACTACTCATTGCTACCTATGCTGCTGCTTCAGTTTCCCGTCATTAGGTGGTGGGGGCCCATCTTATTTTATTCTGGGGCCCTATGAATTCCAGTTACAATCCTTGTGGCAGAGCGACCTTAGGCGGTCAAAGGTTTCTGCCACTAGATGGAGTAACAGGAGATTTCCAAGCAACACACCACCTAGGTCTACTCCCCGTGTTCCAGGACAGGTTTTTGGAAGGTCCTTGGAGGACTATAAAAGCCTGGGACTACAGGTGTTTAGGGAGCATGGTCTGCTACCTGAGGGTGGAGCAGCAGAAGAGCTGGACGGAGGCTCAGGCTCCAGAGGCTTGAGAGAAGCCGGTAACAAGTAGAGACGGGTAAAATAGTGTGTTTATGTGGCTGAACGGTAGGTTCAGACCACAGGTAGAGATGGTCTCTACAAGTTTAAGTCAGTGGCTAGACAGCCTAGGATTTTGTTTCTTTGAACCTGTTTATGTTCCTGTGCCTGAATAAAGCTGGCTGGGCCAGGTATGAAAAGTAAGGGTATGTGCACACGATGTACTGCGTCGCGTACATTGTGTGTTTCGGGAGCTCCTGCTGATAAGCTCGTATTCCCGAAGCGCGGTGGCGGTAGCCCGCCGGACCCATAGGCCTACATTACTCGCGGCGCATAATCTCTGCAAGTCATTGACATGTCACTTATCTCCCCGCGCGTACAATACGATCGTATTGTACGAGTGGGGAAAGGAGGCGTAATCCATAGTTTTCTATGAGAGCTATGGATTACCGTAATTATGGGGCGCATTTCCCCGCGTATTAAGCGCAGTACACCTCAAAATACACGTTGAAATGCGCCCCAAAATAAGCCATGTGAACATACCCTATCCCTGTGTCCGAGTGCCATTCCACTTACCAAGGTGGCGATCCCTGAGCTAAGAAACCCCAGGATGGGCCAAGACACCGTCTAGGCGTAAGTGAGGTGTACACCCTGTATACAACTTTATAGTGCCCACTGCCAGTGTAAGAGCTTTGACCCCCTGGACAATATTAGCACCTTATTAGCACCTCTTCTTATTGTGATACTCCATTTAGATGGTAAGCTCTTATGGACAGATCCCCATTGGTCTAATTGTTTTGATATTTTCTTTTTTCCACGACTTGTCATTGATTTTTTATTTTTTTTGCTGCAGAATGCGTTGGTGTCTTAAAGGGGTTTTGCCACGATCTAATGTTGACGTGGGATCCTCCAAAATGGGTATTTAATAACATTTCTAAATATATGTGACTAGAAACAGTGTAGCCTGTGAGAGCTGCAGCTTGACTAAGATGCCCTTAGTTTCCTGACTGTTTACATTAGCTACAACCAGGAGCTGATCTGGCCAGGCGCTTGCATTGTTTGCACTTCTTATCTGATGGCAGGGCACATGAACGAGCTTTGACGGGAGTGGGAGAAAAGAGCCTGTGTCTGCTGTATAGAGAATCCACTGGTTGCAATGTAATTATTTGAGTAAACATGCAGACACTCCCTGGATCCCTGCTTAGCCCTCCTCTCCCTCCTGCAGCAGTCCGTGAACGAACAAAGGAACGCTGCCTGCTTGGAACTTATCTTCTCTCCTGAGCAGATAAGAGGGAGAAACAAAACCCGTATAGCTTGTGCACAATACAGTTCTCCTCTGTGGTTTAGCCAAACAATGTTTACTCAACTACAGAGACTGAGTATCAGGAACGTGCATGGGAGGTGGAGCGATGACATCACAGAGGAGGTACTTGTTTTTTTTAAACACAGAAACACATACGCCCCTTTTCTCAAGACTTAAGATCAGAGTATCAGCCTGTTAGGTAACGAAATCACTTCTTGACAAAACCCCTTTAACAATACAAGTGATTCATTCTGCATGGTATGTACATGATATCGAGGCATTGCTTTTCAAGCAATTTTCTGCCAAGTATCTGTAGTGTGGATCCACGCTTTGATCTTGGCAGCAAGTTGCCTCTTGTCGCTCGTACAGCGGTGTATACACCGCTGTGTGATACAGGCCGGCTCTGGGCTGCAGCCTTCATCCGCTCCTTCCTAGGCCGTCATACACATTTGCAAACCAAAGTAGCGTTTGAGCTCGGTGAGAGTAGAAGACGCTGTTTGTTTGTGTGTTTTCCATTCTCCTTTGTAACAGAAGAAGCATTCCTTGTGTTCTCGTCTTCAGACACTTGGCATCCATTTCATCTGAGCAGCTGTTTTTTCTTAAAGTGCAGCAGAGTGTAGTTTTCGAGTGACACCCGCATTAATACTTCACATTTCGCTATCATACGCTGTCACACTGAAATATGGAGCAGGGGTTACTTGTGTTTGTAGCCTTTGTACTGGTGAATTATGAAAGGAATGAAGGCAACAATGAATGAATTGCCGGGGAGATAGCAGCAATTGCTGCCCCTTCTTTTCTAATTGCACCTATAACTTTAGACGGAGCCCGTGCCAAGTGAAATCGCCGCTGCTGATTTTGGACAAGAGGCTCTTGCAGGCGTCTGGATACCGCTCTGCCAAAATATACCTTTCTCTTATTGCCCTGATAAAATGCAATTAGATACAATTATGCTTGATAAGTAGAAACGACTGCGGGGGATGCAGATCACTTATTAATAGCAGAAAATAACATCTTGGCCGGTCTCATAGTGAACAAATATGCGACACACCCAGGACACCGCAGAGGACCTGTAATGTAATCGGATTTTTATATTATTAGTATTATTTTTTTTCCCAAAATGAATAAATGTCAGAGAGTATTTAACCGTTTTATGGAACAGAGTTAAAGGGGTTGTCTCACTACAAGGATCGCTGCTTTTTATGTTAAAGATCTTGTAAAAACAAGTCACTTTGCAATATGTGTCCATTAACAGTGTCCTACCTATTCTGAGATATCCCCTCTTGTATGGGCTGCATCAGCTCCTCAGGTCGCTATAGCCACAGACCTGTTCGATCTATCCTGATAGGCTGCCAGCACTGGTTGCTATAGCTACAGACCTGTTTGATCTCTCCTGATAGGCTGCCAGCACTGGTTGCTATAGCTACAGACCTGTTGATCTCTCCCTGATAGGCTGCGCACTGGTTGCTATAGCTACAGACCTGGCTTCCACTGCAGCCTAGTGGAAGCCAGTAAACACGCCCCTGACTTCAAACTGAAACCAAGAAAATCGGACTGAGGTAAGATGAATCATTGCAGTGAGACAACCCCTTTAAGTGGTTACAAAGGATCCACAATGCTGGGAAATAAAGTCAACAAGCCCTTCCAATAAGTCTGCCAGTCCCATAGATCGCCGAAGAAAAAAATCAGAGCTAAAACACAACTTTTAGGCCATGTTCACACGGCTTATTCTGGGACGTATTTCAGTCCGCAATTACGCGCCGTACTGCGCGAATTACGGCTGGAATACGTCCCAGTCATTACGGTAATCCACAGTTCTCATAGAGAACTATGGATTCCGTCTCCTCTCACTGCTCGGCGAATCCGCCGCGGGGGGAGATAAGTGACATGTGAATTACTAGCGGCGTATACGCGCCCCTTGTAATGGTAGTCTTTGGGCCGGCGAAGTGCCGGCCCTCCGCTCCCGCCCCGCCCCCGTCCACACGCCGTAATTGCGGGGCATATGAACCCAGCCTTACTATCAAAAATATCTAACATTGCCACCACAGTGTAAAAGAGAACACAAAGGGCACTTGTATGAACGGGGCTGCTCCAGAAGTCTGGCGTCTTTTTAGCCAGAAAACTAGCGCAGCCTCGTTCGCTCTATTTGTAACTAGGCGCGCTTCATTATCAGGCGCATTACAGGACGCCCACGGCACTTTGTAATGCGCCTGAGATCGGGGGCGTGCTGGAGGCGTGTCACACTACAACCGTACGAAGCTACACATTTATAGCTTCAGTACGGCAAATCCAGGCGCATTACTGCTGGAACAGGTAGAGCACTTTAAAAGTGGTTTACCTGAGCCAGAAGTGTCGCTTTGTAGCTAGAAAGCACTAAATCTATGACCCGCAGTAGAACAGGTTCATAAACTCAGGCGCATTCTACAATAATAATACGTGCAAAAAATGGCCAAAAATCATACATGTCATCCATAATATCTATATAGAGATATTAGTGTTAGTGTCAGGTAGAACGATATTAAAGGGGATATCTCACCATGCTGTTTCATAGAGCCAAAAACAACTTTAGTTTCATGCTTCCTCAGTCTTCCTGTGGGTGATTTTATAGCAGTGAATAACACATCAGCTCTGTATTCATGGCTCTTTTAATTGCAGAAGCAGAGAGCTTCAGAGCTCAAAGTAAACAAAAGTAATTAATCTCCTTTGTTTGTTAGAGATAACACACTCTGTTCTCAAGCTGCCGGCAGTCCTGTGTGCCGACCTGTGGTCACCCCCATGCTATCAGATGTGACAAAGAGCAGAGAGAGAAGGGGACAGCAGTAAGGTAACCATAGAATTCTGTGTGCACTCAGAGCAGATAAATTCTCTTTTACCTCCTGACCAAGGAAAAATCAAAAGAGACATGTATTTGGAAGTCTTCAGTTACCTGTACCTATGTGTTGAAAGCTACTCTTTGTATTGAGACAACCCCTCTAAAAAAGTTTTCTGAATTTATTCACATGACCCCTTCAGTTAGTTGATGCCCCCATACAATATGCAGTATAGCATTTATCAAAAACAAAAAAATAAAATAAAGGTAACAAGTCACGAAAGCCCTAAAAAAACTCTTCGTAACTGACAGGGGACTGCCCTGAAAAGGGCGCCCCCCACCCTACGAAGGCCATCCCTGTTATAGCACTAAAAGTACCGAAAATAATAATGACCGCTTTAAACAGAATAGTTGCCAAATGATATAAATTTCTTGATATTAGCTTTAGCCGTGCAGAGCGATCTACCAGACGCGTTTCCCCATATAAGTATGTTGGTTCGTCAGTGAAAGCAATATTAAGGATTGCAGCAACAAAAATAATAATGAGCAAGATGGCTCACAGAACAGTGTAGGGGCACAGAAGCTCACCTGGATAACACCGGTGGCCAAATGATCATGATTCCACATAACAGGACTAAAATACTGATATTTTGTTGTCAGTGATATCTACCCCCATAGATCACAGCACAAGCCTTTTAAGTCTCAAGGCTTGAAGTCAGTTACGAATGTGTGGGAGCCCCTGGATGGTGGTGTTGGCTCTATGGGCCCTCCAGCAGCTGTGGGAGCCCCTGGATGGTGGTGTTGGCTCTATGGGCCCTCCAGCAGCTGTGGGAGCGCCTGGGTGGTGGTGTTGGTCTATGGACCCCCCAGAAGCTGTGGGAGCCCCTGGATGGTGGTGTTGGCTCTTTGGTCCCTCCAGCAGCTGTGGGAGCCCCTGGATGGTGGTGTTGGCTCTATGGACCCTCCAGCAGCTGTGGTAGCCCCTGGATGGTGGTGTTGGCTCTATGGACCCCCCCTTGGGGGACCCCCTGGATGGGGGGTTTTGGGCTCTATGGCCCTCCCCAGCTGTGGGGCCCCCCGGGATGGTGGTGTTGGCTCATGGCCCCCCAGCAGCGGGGGGGCCCCCTGGTGGTGGTGTTGGCTTTGGACCCCCCCGCAGTGTGGAGCCCTGGATGGGGGGTTTTTGGCTTTGGGACCCTCCAGCAGTGTGGGGCCCCCTGGATGGTGGGTTGGGCTCTTGGACCCCCCAGCAGCTGGGGGAGCCCCTGGATGGTGGTTTGGCTCTATGGCCCCCAGCACTTGGGGAACCCCGGAGGGTGGTGTTGGCTTATGGCCCCCAGCAGCTGTGGGCCCCCTGATGGTGTGTTGGCTTAGGGACCCCCCGCATTGGGGGAGCCCCTGGTGGTGGGTTGGCTCTTGGCCCCCCAGCAGCGGGGGGCCCTTGAATGGTGGTTTGGCTCATGGACCCCCCAGCATTTGTGGGGGCCCCTGGATGGTGGTTGGCTCAGGACCCCCCACAGTGTGGGAGCCCCGGGAGGTGGTTTTGGTCTATGGCCCTCCAGCAGTGGGGGACCCCGGGATGGGGGTTTTGTCTTAGGGCCCCCTCAGCGTTTGGGGGATGTAGGGGCTACAGGTACCAGGACAACCCCCAGGTTTAAAAGGGGTTTTGCCACAATCTCATTTATACCTCCTGCATCCAGCTTTCAGCTCGGGTGCTAGAAGGGGGCATGTGGATTGTTTAAATTTGCATTCATGTGACCCTGCAGGTTAGGCCTTTCCTCCTGTATCAAAGAAAGGTCAGTTTTTGTATAGAATTGTAAGATAAATGTAGCCCCGAGGGAACTTTTTTGCTTTACAGCACAAGGGGCTTGGTTAAATTTCCCTGCGGAACTTAACCTTGTTTTTTTTTTCCCTTTATCATGCCGACCTCATGAGTGTTCTTTTTATTTGCACTTTTTTGACTTATTATAAGTGTCCAAAGGACGGGGTAAAAGACAGGGGGGGTTTTGAACACTCATAGTTCCCTGAGAGGAGGGGTGTTTTTGAGCAGTCGACCAGGACTGAGGAGCTTCAGCCCGGGCGTATCCCCTGGAGAAGCGTAAAAATGACCAAAGGGGCAGTAAAACAAAAACGGTGCAGAATTTTTAATGATGATAATGGTAAAAAATTTTATTTTTTTAATTTTTTTGTCAATTTTACTTCGTGGCAAAACCCCTTTAAGCAAGACTACATCCATCCCAAGTGTTGGGGACCGATACCTCTGTACTTCATGAATAGAATTCCAGAAGAACTGTGATGTAAGGATGAGGAAGATGTAACAATACAGAATTGGATGCTGTTTATGGGCTATAGATCGATGGGGACAACCCATATGGACTTTGTAATGGCTGCCATTGCTCTTGTGCAAATCTGCCATTGACATCATAGGGAACAATATGAAGACTAATACGCTGATAAGTGCAGGTATTATTTTTAGGGGAGCTGGAGACGGCACGTATTGCGCTTTGCTTGTTGACCCCTGGTATTTACCAACTGAAATTTGCATGGTTAAATGTGTTTTTTTTTTCCTTCCATATATTTTGGTGAGCTATTAAACCTGCCTAAACAAACTCCTCTGACCTTGAACAAAATAAAAAATTCCGGGGCGGGTTTTGAATCCATTCCAAAACCCACAAGTGGGAGAGGATCTTGGACCTCCTCCCAGAACAAAGCCAGCCTTTACTCTGGAGGCCACCTAAGGGATCAAAAGCACTGACGTACCCTCAAAATTTATTGTAGCTCATGCTTTGCTAGTCCTGACTTTTAGCAACATAGGAACCCTCGGATCAGAAGTTTGTATGGCTGAACAACGCAGGATGTCTTAAACAGATGTCAGGGAGGTGCAAAGGGGGTTTCTAATAAAAAGCTTTAGTAGATCCTGACTCCGAATAACAGCCCTATGACAGTTCTGTAGTCAGAGAGGACCTGTCCGCTTTCCTGACAAGTCTGTTTTAGTTAAGAAATGCATTCCCCATGAAATAATTCTAGAGCTTTTTTTTCTTAAAACTTTGTGGTGCGCCGTTCCTCTGGTATTCTGCCTGGAAAATTATGAGTAACTTGACAAATGGGTGTTACCAGTTGGTGTTGTCTTTCAGATTTATTCCTATCTTTTCTATGTTTAACCACTATTCACCAGTAAAACCTTTTTTTGTTAAATAATGGACAACACCTTTAAAGGGGTTTTGCCATGAAGTAAAATTGACGGGAAAAGGGCTTGAAAATGAAAAAAACAAACCTTTTTCACCTTTTCATTATTTTTTAAAAATTTTTGGGCCCCTTTTTGGGGGCCCTTTGCTGCCCCCTTTGTGTTTCCATTTTTAAAATCGTCTCCAGGGGATACGCCCAGGGGCTGAGAGCTCCTCACCCTTTGGTCGCACTTGCTCAGGAATCCTCCCTCTCGGGGAAACTACTGAATTTTTAAAACCCCAGGAGCTGTCATTTACTCCCGTCCTCTGTACCCCTTAGTAATTAGCCAAACAGGAAATAAATAAAAAAGAATCCCAATCAGGTTTGTGCATTAATAAAGAAAAAAAAAAACCCACGGGTTTGCCCTGCAGGGTTTTTAAACCCTAGGCCCCTTTGTGTGGAGGCAAAAACTTTCCCTCTCGGGCAAACTAAACAATCAAATGCTTTCTTAAACAGCCCTTTCTTTGGGTACAGAGAGGAAAAGGCGGGTTATCCTGCGGATCACAGGATAGGGCAATTTCCAAACACATCACACAGGGCCCCCTTCGGGACCCACACGAGTTTAAAGAGCTGGATGCAGGAGGTAAAAAATGAGATTGTGGAAAACCCCATTTTAAAAAAATTCATTTTTACCCTTTTTTAATGTAACAGTTCCCATGCCAAATGTTTTGGCCCAAGGAAAAGGGAAATTCACCCATGCGTGTGGGCCCACGGTAAATGGTGGGCCATGACAGACCCAAAAAAACTGCTATTTTAATGAGTGGCTGCATAATTTGCAGATAAACATCTGTAAAACCACGCGGCCAATGAACACTGGTGAACATTGATTTTTTTTTGGGATTTTTTTCACCCCGTGATTTGTTTAAAACATGTAGACAAAGGTAAATAGGCTGTTCCCAAAAACAATTGTGTTAAAATTTTGCTTCTTTTTAGGAAATTTTTGGGGATTTTTTTTCCCTTCTTGTGTCCCAACAAAGTTTTTTGGGGTTTTTCACTTAAACCCCCTGTGTTTTGCTCTCATTCCTTCGGGCTGCCTTGCCCCAGACATTGGGGGAAAATTTCCCTCCCTTGTTATCTCGAGCCGGGAACTTGTTTTATCGTGTTGTGACAAGTTTTATCCCTTAAGAGTTGTACCCTTTTGTCATAAAACTTTATAAAAACCCCTACCCATGTAAACGAAATAGGATCAGAAAGGGCTTTGTGGAGCTGCAGTGCAAACCCTGCTTTTGAACCCCCCACATCCTAAAAAGGGAAAGATGAGCCCTTAAAGGGGTTTTTCCCACTACAAGGATTGCTTTTATTTTGAAGTCTTGCAAAAAAAAGTAAACTTTGCAATAGTCCCCCTTAAACAGTGCCCTACCTTTTCCTTTGATACCCCCTCTTTTTATGGGCTGCATAAATTTCCTAAGGTGCTGTAGCTACAGCCTTTTGGGGTTTCTCCTGTTTAGGGCCCCCTGTGCTGGTCGTTTATAGCTACGGGACCTTTTTGGGATCTCTCCTGTTAGGTCCCCAGTGTGGTCACTATAGCTACGCCCTTGGTTTGTCCTAAAGCAGTCATCACTGCAGGCCTTTTAAAAATTTAAATTAAAAAAATAAATTACTGGGGGAAAGATGAATTGATTTTGTGAGGAAAAACCCCCTTTTAAAGGGGGCTGTGCAGAGCGGTTTTGGGTTGTGAAGTACCCTGTACTGTTTCCGAGCCCAGTAGCTTCAAAACCATGTTTCCCGGGTTTCAGGCTGGGGGAATGGCTACAGCAGGGGTTGGGTATTAAACCTTGTATGCTTAGCTGATCCTTTTTTCCAGGGACAAAAATGCAGGAGATTTTTTTAATTTTGAGTGCACAAGGCTACGAGTTTTAAAGATTTAAATTTGTCATTAATTGGGGAAAACAAAGTTTTGGTGCTAGAGAAAAAGCCCTCAGTAGGGGGGGGCCCCAAATCCTTTGGTGGGACTGGGCGGCACCCTTAAATCAATCAGATCGGAGAATTAGGCAGGGTGAGGTGGTGGGGTAAACCAAAAAAAATTTTTTTGGCACTGGGCGTAGTTTAAAAATCTTCTTTATCTTTTGAACAAAGCAAAATCTAAACACCCAATTGATTTGCAAATTTGTCTTATTTCCCTTCCCCCCTACATTTTAAAAGCAAAATTTTTTGGGTTGTTAGGAAAATCCCTAGAAGTTATTTGAAAATCCCTCAGTGGTTCTCGGCCGAATCAAGGCCACACCGTCACGGCACCTTGTATTTCTACCATCATGATTTTGGACCTTGCTCTCCTTTCGGATGTAAAAAGCAAACCCCTTTGCGCCGGTTTCAGACTCCCGAGGGGTTTTTTTTTTTTCCGACTGCAATGAAAAAGTATTTTTAACAGAGATTTGTTAGAGCGTTCCTTTAAGATGCATTAGAACAAAGTGGGTGCAGAAGTCTCCGTACCCTCTGCACACTTATCCCCTGCACGTAGCACACAACGTTTTATCAGGAGCCAATCCTCTTAAACGCTGACTCAACTGTTTGTTTGTAAACATGCGAGTGTTTGTATCGAGGAAATTTAACTTGAGAAAGCTTTAAAATTTTTTGGGAAACCCAAAAAGGTACAACGTTTAAACATCTTTAAACAATGCCGTCCCATTTTCCCTTGATGTGAGCTTCAAAGCCAAATGAATCACAATTGTGAAAACATCAGCGGCATCAAACCGAACTGTCATGTGATCATTTCATCTGTGTGTGTGGATGTGTAAAACCCAAAAAAAAGCTTAAGAAATCCCAAATGAATTTTGCTTTCCCAATTTTTGTGACCCGGGCCCAAACCCTTCCCCGGCCCCGGTGCGGGTTCTGTAGAGAGGAGAAAATTAAAGGGATTTTCTCAACCCCAAAGGTTTGTTTTTAAAAATTGTAGAAAAGGGGTTAAATGGATTTTTTACCAAATAATCGTGTTTTGATTTTGCTTTGTTCAGGAGAAAAAGAAGATTTTATTTTATGCTAGAAGAAGAAATTTATTTGGTTTTAACCCAAAGCCCCTTTTCCCTGCTCTTTCATAATTTTAAGGGGCCCATGCCCCCCACGGAAACGGGTTTTGGGCCCGGTTTTTTTCCCAGCCGGTTTGGGTTTTTTCGGGCCCGCCTGAAAAAGGGGGCCAAAAATTTTGAGCAATGGTGCTCTATGAAAAACCCGGCAGCGCCCCCACTGAAGGGTTTTTTTCCGTGGGGGGTTTTTTTCCCCCGCGGGCCCGCTCAAAAAACTTTTGGGCCCAATGCCCCCATTTTCCTTTTCCGGGTTTTCCCTAGAGGGAAAATTATGAACACCTCAAGGGGAGGGCTTTCTTCGTTTCATGCGGAAAAAAGGACCCCCCCGCCCCCCCCCCCTGCGGTGGGGGGTACGGCCGCAAATACGGGAAAAAATTTTACCGGGGGGTTTTAAAGGGAACGGTATTTGTCCACTCCCCGTGTGACCCCCTCCCAAATTTTTGCCCCAAACCTACCAAGGTGGGGCCCTTCCCTGCTGAGTCTTTTTCCTGGAAAAAGGCTTTTTTTCCCTAAAGTTAAAAAAATTAGTGATGAGGGGAGAGGGGGGTCGTAAAACCAATGGGGGATCTGGGGCGCAGTATCTTTTGAACGCTTTTTTTGGGCTTTTTTAAACCCCCTTTGGGAGGGGATTTCAGTAAAAGCCTGACAAAACCCTAAAATTTGCGGGGGGAAACGCGTGGGCAGTGGATGGGACGGTTGCATGATTTAAAGGGCGGTATGCAATTTCTAGGGGCCTATCTTTTTTTGGATTTAAAAGCATAATTTTCTAAATGCTTGTTTTAAAAGTGCATACAAAATTCTTGTCCCGGGGTTAATTAAACCCTTTTGAGGGAAGTTGGCTTTTTCAGATAAATTTTATCTTTTGGACTATGGTTTTTCTAAGGGAGGTTGAAAAGGGGTTATCATCTTTGAAACCCATGCAGGTTACTTTGGACTGGTTTTTTTAGGGCCAATGGGGTTTTGTTTACAAAGGGTGGGACCGCCCTTATCAGGGCGATTTTCCCACTTGTGTCTAAGGGTTTAATAGGGATACTGTTTGTCACATCCTTTTGTATTTTTTTTTGAAATCTTGATCTATTACCCTTTGTAGTTCCCCCCTAAATTGGGTTTGTTTATATCTTTTTTTGGGTATTAGGTTTTTAAAGTTATTTTTTGTTTTTAATCTTTTAAATTTTAAATTTTTATTTTTTTTGGAAGAGGGTTTTTTTGCTGTTTCTGTGTTTCAGAGGGGGGTGGGGTTAAAACAAAAGAAAAAAACTTTCTGCTGTCTTAGCTTTTAGAAAAAATTCTTTATCTCCGAAACAAAGCAAAATTTTGAAAACGCAAATGTTTTTGGTAAAGTTTCATTTTCCCCTTTCTTTCATTTTTAAAAGAAAACCCTTGTTTTTGTGGCTCAAAAAGGGGAACCAATCAAATCCCAATTTGCCCTGCGGGGAAGATTTGGGTTTTTAAAATTTTACAAACTTTTTGGTGAAAATTAAAAAACCCCCCCTTTTTGGGTTTTGTGAGGCAATGTAATGTATGTCTTCTCTACACCAGAACACTGAAATTGCCTCCTTTGAGTATTGGAAATACATGTCGACAAATATATTTTTTTTAAATTCTGTTTCCCAAAGAAAATTTTTTGGGGGCCCTTTTTTTCATGGAAAACTCCCGCCAAAATACTGGTAAACCCTTTAAAACCTTTTGGGGGGCCGTGTTTGAAAAATTCAGGGGGGAAAAGGGGGGACAAGGCTTAAGGGAGTGTCGCATGTCCCAAATTTATTTTGGTTTCAATTTTTGGCAAAAACAAAAGCCAAAAAATTTAATTTTGGGTTTTTAAAATTTTTAGACCAAACTGTGAAAAATGTGCCAGTAATAAATATGGCCCTTTTTTAGACTGTTTAATCTAAGTTTACTTTGTTTAACTATTAGACAGGATTAGTAAATCCAAAAACCCCTATTTTTTGAGGGAAATTTTTCCCTTACTGTTTTAAAGTGTTTTCTTAACCTTTAAACCTTACCCAAACCCATGGATATATTTACGTTCATGCGGGCCCCTTTAGGTTTATGTAGCCCGGGAAATTTCTCGGTGGGAGGCGGGTGCCAGCTTTTCCCAATTGCAGCTGAAAACCCCCCCGTTAAAAAAAGGGAACAGAGGGCGGTCCCTTTCCCTGCCCCGTTTTAAAAAAATTTAAAAAGCTCCAGGCCCCGGGGGCATGTAAAATGCTAGAATTCCCTCTTTTTAAACTCCCTTTTTGGATTGTTTATTTCAAAAAAAATTAAAAAAAACCCATAAAAAAGAAAAGTTACACAAAAAATTGGTATTGGTTTAAACTATAAAAGTTTGATTTATTAAAAATAAAACTCTTGATCCCGTACACTGAAAAAACCCCTAGAAGAAAAAAACGCCAAAAATTGTGGTTTTTTGGTCATTTTTAAAGGGCCCCTAAAAAAATTTGGGTTTAAAGTTATCCAAACTAAACCCAAAAAAGGGGGGGACCCATAAAAAAGTTTACTTTAACCGCAAAAAAGGTCCCCCCAATAAGGTCCCCTGGAAATCCCAAAAAATTATTGGTCAGAAAAAGGGCGCAACAAAAAAGTTTAAAAAATATAAAAAGTTTGGATTCTTTTATGGTACATAAAACAGCTTAATTGTCGGAGGGGGAAACATGGCTCCTGGAATGCGAAAATGAAAAAAATAAAATTTTTGGGGTTTTTTGTCCTAAAAATAGAAGGGCCTAAAACATTTGGTTTTTCAAACCTTTCTTAAAAGCCAAAGACCCTGCAATTTTAGTTTCCCCATGGGTTTTGGGGTGCCCCCAAAACAAAAAAATAAAATTTTTATGGGTCTTTAATTCTGTAATTTTTTTTACATGAGGGGTTAATTTAAAGTGACGCCTCTGGGGGTACCTCTACATGTCAATACATATAAAGGTACCACTCGAGCCGTTAATGGATTTTTACCCTTTTACAGGGGGCCTTTTGAGTGGCAATGGAAAGGGGTTTCATGTATGACCCCTCAGTGCCAAATCACGCCCCCCTATAAGGGGGGGGGGGGGGGGGGTAAAGGGAATGTGATATTTATGTAATGCTTGGGGTGTGGTAATTTTAAAAAATTAAAACTTTTTACTTGTCACAATTTTCAGAAATTACATGATGCAATGGATGTTGTGTGTGTGTTTTAACCCCTAAAATTTTCCTTGCCCGCCCGGAAAAAGCCCTTGCCGTTTTAAAAGTGTCAGCGTTCTCTCTGCACTGAGGACGGCGGGCGGGTTTCCCGATTTCTTTTTTAATTTTTGTGGGGGGTGTGCTGCGCGCTTTCAGAAGTCCCGCACGCACCGGACCCCAAGAAAACCCGGGGGGACGTAAATCCCTCCTCGCCGCAGCGCCGCTACAGGAGGGGGTCTCAATTTATCCAAACCAATTTCTGCGATTAAAAGGCCCACTGTTCCCCCATAGTAATTGAAACGCTTGGGGGGCGGCAATTTGCAAGAGCTGTAGGGGGGGGCGCGGGGGGGCGGCCACAGCGTCCCTCCTGCAAAATTTTGCCCGTGCGCCCCCACCTTTAGCTCTTTCCCCGGCCCGGCCCCCCCTGCCCGGGTAGGGGCGGAACCCCGGGTTTTTGGTCGTTTGGACCCCGCAAGGGGGCGCGACCAAAGGGGGAGAACCGCTGGCCTTTAAAAAATTGGGTTTTACTGCAAAAAATTAAGCCCTTTTTACAGTAAGGGGAAAGGGGGTTTAAAAAAAAGACTTTTTTTAAAATATATTGCTTTTTTATATTTGCTTTTTGAGGGGGAAACCCCGGTTGGCCCCATGGACACCGGGGAGCTGGAAAAAACAAACAAAAATACCCGGGGGAACAAGGCTTTTTTTTGGGCGCTGTTTTTGGGGAGGTTTTTCGGAGGTTTCCTTTGCCCAAAACAGCGGCCCCCAAAAAGCCCCCGTTCATTTAATTATTTTTTATGTTAAAAACCTGGGTTTTAGTTTCCCCACACGTTTAGGGTTTTACGCCCCCCCCCCCCTTTTTTTAAAAACTGATTTAAAAAGGGGCATGTCAATTTTTTGAAACGTGTTTTAAGGCGTTTCTCGGGCCCCGGGTTTTTGGGGCCCGTCAAATTTAAATTTTAAAGGGTTAAAAAAACGTCCAAAAAAAAACCCCAACCCCAAAAACCTCGCCGTGAAACGCCCCAAAACCCCTTTTATGAAGGCGTTTTTTTCAGGGGAGGTTTTGGGTGCTTTTTTTGGGGGCGGAATTTCTTTCCCAAAAAAACCCTTTCCCAAAACCAAATACAAGGGTTTGGGTTTACACGGGGGTTTTTCAGTCCCTGTGAACGTATGTTATTTGCAATGTTAAAAAAAAGCATCAGCGTTTCACAACGATAGGGGGATCGGGCTGATATGTGTTCTTGCTTCTTTTGGGTCCCTCATTTAACAATTTTACATGTCAATTCTTTTATCCGAAAAACGAAAAGACCAACCCTATTAAAAAAACCCATGGGGTGTATCCTGCTGCAGCCAAAACGCATCAAAAAGCTATGGGGGAACACTACCCTAATTTTTTTTGTTTACTTTAGAGAGAGAAATTTTAGGGGTCATAGATAAGTCTCCCACTTTATGTCAAATGCACTTTTAAAAACAGCTAGGAATACAGAGTGATTTAAATTTAAACATGCCCATAGAACCCAAAAACAGCAAAGACCGGAAGATTAGGAAGCAAGAATTGAAGCTGCTTTTGGGGTCTTGAAATCAACATGGGAAAAAACCGCTTTAAAGGGGTTTTCTATACAAAAAATTGCTTTTTATGTTTAAAGATCTTGCAAAAACAGTCCCCCTTTGCAATATATGTCCTTAAAAATGTTCCCTTCCTATTCCTAGTACCCCTCTTGTTGGGCTGCATTTTGTCCCCAGGTCGGCCCATAGTACAAAAATTTTTTGATCCCCTCCCGATAGGTGCAGGGATGGGCGTTTAGCTACAGAAATGTTCCCGGGCTCTCCTGATAGGTTGCCAGCGCTGGTTTTGCTTTGGTACAGGGACCCGTTAAATCTTCCCGATAGGCTGCCAGTGCTTTGGGCGCTATAGCTTTTTCAAAACCCGTTCAATCTCTCCCGATAGGTGCCAGTGTGGGGCGCTATAGTACAAAACCCGTTTTATCTCTCCCGATGGTGCCAGGGATGGGTTTTCTATAGCTTTTCAGACTTAAACTTTCTAAATTTCAGCCCATGGAAGCCCGTAAACTTCCCTGAATTTTAAAATGATCCAAGTAAAAAAGGGGTGAGGTCAGATGGGGGCAAAAGTAGTGAGGGCAAAAACCCCTTTAAACATTGAGACCCGCAAACCTTTTTTAATCACCTTTTAAATTTGGAAACATCCCCGAGGGCAAGGTCAGAGTTTCCCCACACCCCTTGGGAATTTCAGACCCCCCTCTCGGATGTCTTTTAGAACTTGGCTTTTTTTTGGGTTTTTTAAAAAAAATGCCCATTTTCCCTTAGTGGAAGGGGGAGATAATGAAACCCCTTCCAGGAAAAACCCGGGGTTTCCCTTCCAGCGGGGGTATTTTTTTTTGCTATATCTGTTTTTCTATATAAAAACACCAAAAAACAAAAAAAAAGCTTCTCGCCCAGTAAGTTTAGGGCTAACGGCCGCCGGAAAAAATTTTATTAAAATTGGAAAAGGTAGCTTCTGTCGTTGGTTTGTGCCTGTAGATCTGGAACCCTTTTTGGGGGCCAGGAGTTTAATTTCCCAAGTTATGTGATAGAACCCATTTTACACTGAATAACCCCACTGGTAAAAACAGGTCAAACCCGTCAGAGCAAGTGTTTCCATGCCAAAATAATCATCAGCGACGCATCTCGGCTACAGAAACAAATATAAAAAAAATAAAAAAAATAATTTTTAAAAATTCTTTTCCGCTCCCCAAAACAACAAAACCCAAAACCCTTTTTTGTCCAAATTTTCAAAGCTGGGGGCTCTTTTGTTATTTTCTCAATTATTTTAGATGGGTCTCATCGGGAAAAAAAAACAGGATTTTTGCTTTTCAGTATAGACTGAAGGTTTATTCTTTTTTAAGGGGGTTTTGAAATTTTTTTTTAATTTATTACACTTGCCGCTATTATTTTACTGCATTTTAAATTTAAAAACCGTCCACCTCCCAGGGGTTAAAAAAATTTTAAGACAAGTGCTTTTATAAACTCTTAAAATTTGCTACAGTTTCAAAGGGATTTAAATTTAAAACTCAAAAAAATATAATAATAGCTTCACATAGAAGTTTTTGGGGTTGTAAAAAGTGACCCGAAACAGTGGATCCTCAGACCTTTTTAAAAAAGTTTCCCCTTTCTTTTTTTACAAGTTTAGTTTAAAGGAATTTTTGTCAAAAAAAAAATGAAAAAATTTTTTGAAAATCAAAATTTTTAAAGTTAAAACAATTTTTTAGGAATTTTTTTTTTTATGTTTTTTTTTTATTTTAAAACCCCTTTTTTAAATCCTGCAGTTTTTCCTTTGGCCCCTTTGGCCCAACAATTTGTCTGACACTTCCCCGTTTTTGTAGAGAGGATTTTCAGCGTGTGCTCCCTTATCAGTACAAGCGGGTTTAAACTGAAAAAAGAAACCATTTGTTGTACGATAAACCCCAAATTTCCCCCCAGTCAAAGGGGGGAGTTTAAAGGGACATCCCCTCTCCCCTCCCTTCAAAGTGAAAAAACTCTCCCATTCAAGTCTATGGGACAGAATCTGTCCCTTTTGATTTCCTATGTGCAGAAACTGCTTTTAAAAATATTCTCTGGGCTTTCGTTAAAGCCCGGGCAAAACAAGAATTTTTCTTCCCCCCTGTCCTATTAAACCCCGGCCCCATGAAAATAGAAAAAAGAAAATCTACAAATCGGGAAATAAAAAGGCTGAGAGGGAAAAACATATGGATCAGGGGTTGATTTAATAAGTAAAAAAAAATAAAAAATTGGCGACATATTCCCTTTAAAGGGAAGGTAGCCCAAGCAGATGATAATTTTTTATACTTTCAAGATGGGGGAAGGGATTTTTGAATGCAAAGGTAATAAGAATAAGGAACAGGGATGCACACCAAAAAGAATGTTTCCCAAATTTCTTTTTAGATTTAAAGCCTATTTGGAGGGTTCTTTAACAATAAGTTGTTTTGGTTTAAATTTTCCTTTTCCGGGTGTTTTAAGCACTGCATAGTTTTCGTTTCAAATAAATTTGTGCAAAGCGAGAGAGGACAGGTCCTTTGTACATTACATTACTTTTCTTGTTTTTAAAATTTTTATCATTTCCCAGAGTTTCACTTACTATTTGTTGTGCAGTCACTTTTTGTACATAATTCATTACTTTTTCCCGTACTGATTGGTTACATCCCATATTATACTCCCGAGGGTGCACTCACTATTCTGCTTGTGCCCGTTTAAATGTGTACATACATTTCCTTACTTTAAACTGTTTAAAGATCCTGGTTACATCCTTGGGATTTTTACTTTCCCGAAACTGCGTCACTATTTTGTGGTCAGGGCAATGTGTAAAATAAATTACTTTTCCCGGGATTTTTCTCCAGAGCTGCATCACTATTTGTGGGGCAGTCCTGTGTTTATTCATTAATTATCCTTTGGGGATGATCCCGAGTTAAATCCTGTATTAAACCTCCGAGCTGCGGGTCACTATTTCTGAGGGGCAGTACTTGGCATACAAATTTTTTACTTATCCTTTTATTATACTCCAGGTGCACTCATTTTCTGCTTTGGGGAAATCACTGTGTACCCTTTCATTTTCTTATCCTGTTTCTGATCTGAAATTACATTTGTATTATACTCCCCGAGCTTTCAATCATTATTATGCTGGTGCCGTCAAATGTGTAAATACATTACATTATTATCCTGTACTGTCCTGAGTTAAAACCTTTATATACCCCGAGCTGCATCACTATTCTGCTGGTGCAGTACCGGGGTTTCATAACCCTTACATTTCTTTTTCCCGTACTGACCCGAGTAACATCCCCCGTTTTATACTCCAGAGCTGCACTCACTATTTGCTGGTGCAGTCATGTGTAAAATTTTAAATTTCTTATCCCGTTTTGGGTCCTGAGTTACATCCCGTATTTTCTCCCCGAGCTGCATTCACATTCTGTGGTGCAGGGCACTTGGTTTTTTTTTTTACCAAAAACTTATTTTTCCTGGTTTTCGATCCTTTAGTTACGTCCCTTTTTTATTTTTTCCATAGTCCACTCACTATTTTGTGGTTTCAGTCACCCGTGTCATTTAAATTCTTTTTCCCGTACTGATTCCGGGGTTACATCCCGTATTATTCCCCAGAGCTGCCTCACTATTCTGTGGTTTCAGTCACTTTTTGTAATCATTACTCCCCGTACTGATCCGGGGTTAAAATCCAGTATTATACTCCGGCTGAAATCCTATTCTGCGGTTTCATCCCCTTTTTGTACATACATTACTTATCCTGTAATGATTTCCCGAGTTTTCATCCTTTATTAAAACTCCCCGGCTGCAACCCCAATATTTTGTGGTGCGAGTCACTGTGTACATTTCATTACATTACTTATCTGTATGATCCCGAGTTACATCCTGGGTTTTTTCTCCAGAGCTTGGGAAATCACTATTTCTGGTGGGGGCAGTCACTTGTACTTAATTAATTTATCCTGTATGATCCTGGTTACTCCCGTTTTATACTCAGGGGGGCTGCTTTCAACCCATTTGTGGTGGGGGGTTTTGTGTACATTCATTACTTATCCTGTTTCTTTATTTGAGTTACGTCCTTTATTTATATTTTCCCTAGCTGCCTCACTATTTGCTGGTGGCGTCTACTGGTTTTACAAAACATTACTTATCCTGTTCTGATCCTGAGTTTTCATCCTGTTTAAACCTCCAGAGCTTTACTTAAAATTTGTGGTGGCAGTCACCCGTGTACTTAAAAATAATTTTTCCTGTACTGATTTCCGGGGAAATTACATCCTGTATTTTTAATCCAGAGCTGCGCTCACTTTTTGATTGGGGGCCCGTCATGTGTTCATACAATTTAAATTTTCCTGTATTTATTTAAAAGGCTGCACTCAAATTCTGCTGGGGGCGTCCAAAGTGTACATTTTTTTACTTATCCCGTAATGATCTGATTTTTAAACCCCGTATTTCCTCCCGAGCTGGGGTCACTATTTTTGCAGGTGCAGGCATGTACAAATTCATTAATTATTTCCTGTATTATACTCCCGGCGCACTTTTATTCTGCTTTTGGGGGCAGTCCCCTGTGTACTACAAAATTTCTTTTTCCTGTACTGATCTGGTTAAAATTTTTATTTTACTCCAGGCTGCATTTACTATTTGTGGGGGGCAGACTTTTGTACATAAATTACATTTTTTATCCCTTAATGATCCCGGTTTTATCCTTTTTTTTTACTCCAGAGTGCACTACTTTTTTGTGGGCGGTCCCCTGTGTAAATACTTACTTTTCTTTATCCTGTCTGATCCCCGAGTTACCCTCCGTTATTATCCCAGGTGGGAATCACTAATTTTGTGGGCAGTCACTGTTTTTACATTTCATTTTTATCCCTTTCTGATCCTGGGGTTTCCCCCTGTTTTTATATTTTAGGCTGCCCTTCACTATTCTGCTGGTTTTCAGTTTAAGGGGTACTTACATTATTATCCCGTACTGATCCTTGGGGTTACGTCCTTTTTTATAAAATTTCCCTTTGCTGCACTCACTATTTGTGGTTTCAATCACTGTGTAAAACATTATTTTCCCGTACTGATCCTTAGTTTCATCCTGTATTTTACCCCAGAGGGTGCACTACTTTTTTGCTGGTGCAGTCATTTTGGGACATTTCAAATTTTCCCCTGTTGATTTTCCCGAGTTTTCATCCAAAATTATACTCCAAAAGCTGCCTTCACTATTCTGCGATGCGTCACTGTGGGGAAAAACTTTTCTTATTTCCCGTATGGTTCCCGGGTTACATCCTTTATTATACCCCCCAGAGTGCACTTTTTATTCTGCTGGTGCCCGTCCCTGGTTCTTTCATTAAAAAATTAAATTATTTCCCGTATGAAACCTGGGGTTTTAAACCTTTTATTTTACTCCCGGGGCTGCACTCACCCTTTTGCTGTGGGGCAGTCAAAGGTTCATACATTATTATCCTGTAATGATTGGTTTTCATCATGTATTATTTCCCCCAGAGCTGCTTTTACTTTCTGCGGTGCAAATCATGTGTTAAAACTTTTTCCTTAAACCTGTTCGATCCTGGTTAAGTCCCCTTTTTTTTTATTTCCTTTGTGCACTCACTATTATGTGGTTTTAAATCAATTGGGGTAAAACAATTTCTTTTTCCTGTTACTGAAACCCGGGGTTTACATCCTTTTATTATACCCCAAAAGTGCCTTTTCCCTTTTTTTTGGGGCAGTCACTGTGTACATTTTTTTTACTCACCCTGTACTGATCCTGGTTACATCCAGTAATTTTTTCCAGAGTGCACCCCGTATTCTGCTGATGCAAATCACTGTGTACAACCCCTTTTTTCTTTTTTAAATTTTTTTTACGGGTCCTGAGTTTTAAAACCCGTTTTAAAACTCCAGAGCTGAAATCACTATTTTTGCTGGTGCAGTCAATGTTTTACATTCATTAAATTTATCCTGTAATGATTTTGGGGTTACCCCCCTTTTCCCGGGTTTTTTTTTACCCCAGAGCTGAAACCCCACTTTCCTGTGGTTTTCAGTACTGTTTTCATACATTACTTATCCTGTACTGGGTCCCCAGTTACATCCCGTATTTTTTAATCAAAAAGCTTCCCCTTTACTATTTGCTGGTTTCAGGTTTACTTTTCCCTATTTTTCTTTTCCTGTACTGACCCGAGTTAATTCCTTTTAATTTTACTCCAGAGTGCATTCACTTTTTGGGTGCAGTCACTGTATACCCTACATTAATTATTCCCGTAATGATCCTGAGTTAATCCTGGGAAATTTTCTTCCATTGCTGCACTCATTTTCTGCTGGTTTTCAGTCACTGTGGGCATACATTCCTTTTTCCCGTAATGAACCCTGAGTTACATCCTGTATTTTTACTCCAGAGCTGCACTCATTCGGGCTGGTGCAGCTCACTGTGTACATCCATTACTTATCCTGTACTGATCCGGGAGTTACATCCTGTATTATCTTCCACAGCTGCACTCACTATTCTGCTGGTGCAGTCACTGTGTACATACATTACTTATCCTGTACTGATCCTGAGTTACATCCTGTATTATCTTCCATAGCTGCACTCACTATTTTACTGATGGAGTCACTCTGCACTTTTGGCAGAAAAGGGCCAAAAGTGCCTATCTACTGTAAATACATACTAATTGTGTACACCAAACTGTGATAGAATCCTGGTATGATAGTAAATCTGGCTTATTATCATTATACATAGAATAATTTAATGTAACCGGACACATTTATGTTGACAATGTCAAATGGACAATCCCCAGTGACCAGAGGAGTGGTAATCCTGTTGTCATGCATTTTCAGGGGCAGGAATAACAGTACAATGCAGAGTTCGAAGACATGAGTCTCCAGAATTGTTATTTCGTGGAGGGTGCAAGTATTTACTAACACAGATGTGGCGGGAGAGAGGCTTGGTCTTCTTTAAGACGTTCCAGTATAACCATGTCCAGCCTGTATATGGCGGCAGTGGGCCAGTGCACTGGGCTGGATGCTATAGAAAGTTCTATACCTTAGAGTCTGTTGGTAGCCGCTCATTGATGAGCTAAAGGCAGCTGAAATTCCTTTTGTGTTTTACTTATTATATGGTGTTCCCACCTAACACTTAGCGGCCATTTACATGGCACAGGTCAAATACCGTCCGGTATTTACACTGTTTTGCAGCCGTGCACACGGCCTCCGGGGGGCGGCTTTTCTCCGCGGCTTGCAGAGAAAGCCCTCCCCCTTCACATAGACATATTCATCTTCCGGTCAGAAAAATGAACATGTTCTATGTTTTTTGGGCCGCCGGCGGAAAACCCGTGCCGTGGGGACCGCTGCGTGGGATTTCCATAGAGCCCCATGTAAAAAGTATTCACTTGGTTTGCATACGGTTTACAAAACCGGCTGAAGCACCGGGTGAAAAGCCGTGCCGTGGGGACAAGGCCTTAGATAGTATAATGATCGGATAGGCCACCAGTGTGTGATAGGTTTACAGCATAATCTTATACTCGCTTATGGAAGTCAAGTAAGTCTTAACAGTAGGTATTTAGGTGATTTAGTACTATAGGCTCAATATGTCCTTAGTAAAGCTTAAAAAGGTGTTCCCGTTTCACACACTGATGCCATATCGGCAGGATTTGCTATCAATGTGTGATAGGTGCAGGTCTCGCCTCTGAGACTCGCACTTCTCTTAGAAACGGGGCCCCGAAAGTCTCTGTTCAGAATGAAGAGTCAATCGCGCTTACACACTACTCTCTATTCTTTTCTATGGGAGTTCTGAGTACAGTGAGCATTGCGCAAGCGCAGCCTGCTTTCTGTTCTGAATGAAGACATTTGGGGGCCTGTCCCCAAAATAGGAGCGAGTGCCAGAGGGGGGACACACACTTATCACACATTGAATGCATATCCTATCAATATGTCATCAATGTGTTAGATGGGAATACCTCTTGAGGCTTTACTGAGGCAGGCCAAGCATGCTCTGTAGAAGTACCAAGTCATATGAACAGCCACTGTTAAGAGGGTTTTCCCACAGTGCATTATCAATAGGATATGCCATCAAAGCCTCATAGGTTCGGGTTGGGACCTGAATTTATCGTAACAATGAGCAACCAAAAGTGTTGGCTCAGAATGGAGAGCCTGGCTCGCTTGCGCACGACTCTTCATTCTGTTTTTTGGGTGTTTTCCGAGTACAGCTGAGGGCTCTGTTTGGCTGTACTCAGGAATCCCATAGAGCAGAATGTAGTCAATGGGGTCCATCAGTCACTATTGGTGTTCATCATGGAACAGATCTGGGGAAGCCAGCCTTACCCAATTATGCATCTCATTCTAAATAAACTCATCTCTGGTGACTAATCAAGCAACAAGAAGAGAAATGCAAACAGTCCCCGGGTTACGAAGTCAGAACAGGTACATTTGTTAAACGTTAATTTTTTTTGGATAGTGCAGGAAAGGGTTTTACATTTGTTTTGCTGTCTGTGCCCCTGTTTAGAAGATTTCACCTCATTTTCCGTCCCTTATGTGCTGCCATGGCATACTGGCATTTGTAGATCCACAGCTATTAGCTGCTGTGGAACATGGAACTACAAGTGCCACCATGGCACAGCAGAACATGTTAAACACATGAACTAATCAGCACCTCTACAATTGGTGCATGTTTGGTGTGACATGCTGACACTTGAAGTTCCATAGCTACAAATGCCAGCAGGTGACATATTTCGTAATTGTATGGGTGCTGATATAGTACAGTATTTTACATTGGAGGAGGTCTGGGTGAGGTAGGGGGCACAAAGAACAGATCTGCCATGCCGGTGCCAGCTCAAGATCAGAACGTCGTGAGGGAGCTGTTGTGTCTGAAGATGGAGGTTCCAAGCACATGGCTGGAGAAAGAGCTTCTGTGCCTGACGACCAGAGGACGCAGTTGGCATAGAAAGGCTTCCGATGTTCCTACGCTATTATGGGGTGTGACTGGGTGTGTAATGTCGGCACGCTGAGCCATGCCCAATAAGTCTCTGTTTCTAAGAGACAGATGTAAGTCGGAACGTTGTAAGTTGGGGACTGTCTGCATTTGGTTTCCGTGCATTCCATATAGTTTAAAATAAATCTCCCTTTCCTATCAGGAGACAGTCATCAAGGTGCTCTAGACATGTCCTGTGTTACAGGTCTCTGTTAAAGGGGTGTCCCCACCATATCTCATGACT
>JAODAL010023603.1:0-62361 GCA_025379985.1 Phyllomedusa bahiana
TTTTTTTCTGGGGCTTTTTAACCTAAGTGTTTTGCCTAAGAGTAGCACGTATCCATTTGACTGTTGGGGTGTTAATTTCCCAGCTTCCCAGTTTTGTTTGGGTGTAATAATGAAGGTTTGTTGCTCCCCATAAATTTAAATGGTCATCGGAAATCGATGTCACTATCGAAAAACCTTATCGATAGCGGGGACTATCGATATCGATCATCTCGATACCAAACGCAATCGCCAACATACTATGACGTTCAATTTGACAAGGCAAATAGCAATGAAGCCCTTCTACTAGTATGTTCATTTTTGCATTCCCCCTACTTTACATGACTTCTCTTATTTATTGCTATAGTTTTCTGTCCTTTTGTATATAAATATGTTTTTTTCAGATTTTGTTGGTAATTTTAAAATAAAAAAGTTCTCTGTAGTTTTAAAAAGTTTGTATTTTTTTATCTTTTTAGTTATCAGTTAAATGGCATGACTATGAGGACTCAATTTTTATCTTTTCTATTTACTGGCTAACATGGTACAAAGATTTATAATAAGTGAGTCCTTTAGAAAATGACTTTGTTGAAGGTGTTGAATGGTTATACAGCAGTAAAATACGTTTAGTAGCTTTGCCTTAGAAACCGGCTCATTTAGTGAATTAACGTTAAAAAATACTAATGAATTCCATAAAAGTGGATATATTGTCACTGGTGATTTATGCTGGTCATATGGCAAGATATGTAAACACATGCATGATTTATGATGAAATCAAAAAGTAGATTTGTTCATTTTGAAAGGTTAATATAGGATTTGGCATATATTCAAAAATCACATTACAATCCATATAAAATGATGAATATTTAATAATAGCAACTCTAATGTCTATAGCGTAGCTTGTCAGACCTGTCAGAACCACTCAGTTGTGCTGTTACAAGCCTGGGATTTATGGTCGGATGACATCACTAGAAGGATCTGCTTCACTTTACTCAAAAAGGGTAATTTAAAACTTTTGGCTGCAGCTTTTAATTTATAGAAGATATAACTTTAGCCATTTAATCATGTCACAGTTTAGATTGTACCTTGTTGTATTCACACATCAGAGTTGCTATGTGGCTTTTACAAAAGAAAAAAATGCAATATGACCAGTCGTTCAATAAGATGCCATAAGATGCCATGAGGCTATAGTACAGCTGCTTAGCTCCTTACTGTATTAAGCCATAATAGAGCTTCCATAAATGTACTTCTGGATACCTCTAATGACATACAGAGCTTTTTTTTTTCAAATCTGTTAAATGCTGTGTGTATCCAACTGAAAAAAATTGTGATGTGCTCCATCAGACTCTGTATGTATAGGGAATGTACTGGTTATAGGAAACAATATCTCTGTACTGACTGAGTCCAACGGAATAAGTATGGCAGTACACATACATAGCCCCATACAAAGGCTAGGCTAACATATATTAGAGGTTCCATTTAGAGTCTCCATTTGTGCACTGTGATCTGCCTCTCAAACACTAGTTATTTTGTACCATTTTTAATTCATGTAAGAAATTTTCTCAAAAAATATCCAAATCTAATTTCAGAACTCTCTTGACTTTAAGTTACTAGATTGCAAAGTGTTGTTGGGGCTCAACAGACAAACAAGCTACAAACACATCCCATGTAGCAACCAGTGAAATTTTTTTCATTGTCTTTGAAATATAAGTAAAACAAATATAATACAATTTAAAATCAGAAAAAACAATGCAAGTGTCACAATTGCGGGGGCAGACCCTTTGCATTGGGTCTGGTTTCGGCCCCGCCGCTGCAAAAAAAAACGAGGTTCGGCCATGACAAATTTTTCCTAGTGTGAATCTGTTGCAAATTGGTTTCTTAATTGATTCCGGCTAACGCCAGAGCAGGAATCTTCCCGCACTAATGGGCCCGTTCACAGGTTTTTTTGCCGACGGATTTGGGGCCGATTCCGGCCGGTTTGCGCTTAATACGGCGCCAATCCGTCGGGTCATTTTGGAATCCCCTGTTATAGAGAACAGTGGATTCCCTCGCCCTCCCCGCTTGGCAAAACCGCCGCGGGGGGGGGAAAGTGACATGCAATTTTTTACAGCGCGGAGTGCCGTAAACAAAGCATTGTTATGGGGCCGGGGCGGGGCCCCCGCCCCGCCCGGCCCCGCCCCCCCCCCGCCCGTTTCCGGCGGGTTTGTGCGCTTTTAATACGGCGCAAAATCCCTCGGGAATAAGCCTGTGAAAACGGCCTTAGGGTTAAATTGTTCTTTTTTGATTGCAGCTCCTTCTCCTACACTTTGTTCTTCCCCCTCTTCCCTATTTATGTCTCAGTTCCTGTCTTCTTTTTCCGCTATTGGTTTTTTTCTCCCTATAGTTTGCTGTATTTTTCATTTGCTTCTCTGTGCTCTTTGACTTTTGCTTGGACCCCGGTTATTCTCTTGTCTCTCGTTTTTGCCCCGTGTGCTCCCCCCGTTTGTTTTTTGAGGTTGGCCTGTCCGACTTCTCTTTTTTGTTTCGTGTTTATTCGTCTTCTTTTGGGTTTGTCTCACTTGGCTCAGAGCCGTTTTCTCATTTTTGGGTTTGGGGGCTGCCCTTTAGTAAGGAGTGGGAAACCCCAAAAAGGGGCCAGGGACGGGGGTTGGGGACCAGCGTCAGGGCCCCCAATTGTCTGTTTTCCCCCGTGTGCTTCCCTGACGGTCCCCAACAGATGTTATTTTTTAAAGTTTAAAAGGGGATATTCACAAACCCAAAATTTTTTATATTTTAGTCTTAAAAAGTTTTGGGAAAGGGCTTTTTTTTCCAGTGGGGACCCAAAGGGTAATATACTCTTGGTCTCCAGCTGCAGTGGCTGGTTTGACCCCCTGGATGCCTCAACTAATAGTGGCCTTAGCATCTAAACGCTTGACAAAAGGAGGGGGGTTACCTCTGTCAACCGTAGGCACCTCTGCAATGCAATCAACAGGTGCCAATGGTTGCCATCGTAGCCAGAGGCAATATAAAGACCATCGGGTCTGCCATGTACAGGAGCCTATTAGGCCCTGCCAGAGACAAAGTCTGATAGACTGTCTCTCACAAGTACAGAATAATACAAAGCAATACAATAATGTATTTGCTATGTATTATAAAAACAATCAATGGCATAGTCTAGTCACAACCAAAAAGCAAATAAATGAAAAATGATTGTGGAAAAAAAATAAATAAAAACAAAACACAAAAATCATGATGCCCCAATACAAAAAACCAAAATTTTTTTGTAAAAAAAATTTTAGAAAATTTTACTAATCAGTATGTACATTTGTAATAATTCAAGCAATAAAATTATAATGTAATTTAATCCTTAGGGTATTTTCACACAGCATGTACCTGTGTGCATCACAAGACGCCGTGTGTAAGAAGAACATGCTGATCAGTGCGTTCTTCTAAAGCATAGGGAGGGCAGGCCCTCAGCCAGTCCCACCTTCACTTTCATTATCCCTGTATTGTATTGAATGCCGGCAGAAAGAAGTGGCATGTCACAGGGAAGATGGCAGGTAATCATAGCTCTCCATGAGACCTATGATTAACATAATTACAGGACATATTTCAAGGTGCATTGCAATGCAATTACACTCTGAAATATATCCTGAAAGACGCCATGTGAACATAGCCTTAAAGGGGTTTTCTCACTACAAAGATCATATCTCTAATGATGGAGACCGTAAAAATAAGCACTTTTGCAATTGGTTTGCATTACCTAAATCATTAAGTAAAGCAGATATGTTTATCTGTGTGTTTTACACCTAAAACTGCAGCTTGAGGTCGGGACACGCCCCTTTTCTGTGATTGGCTGACTGATATTTCATTCAACCTGTTGAGACATGCTCCCTGGATGGGACATGCCCATTGTACTGTGCTTGGCCGCCCGCACTCTGTGCTTACTCCCCTCTGAGCTTTGGAAAATGAAAATGAAACAGCTTTCTTTGCTGGTTGCTGACTGTATAATAAAGGCAGTCTGAGCTCTTCTATGCTCATCTCCCAACTCTATGTGAAGGATCTGGGCAATTACTGAGTCTCTAGCTGCTAGCCTGGGAGGGAGCTGACAGCTCTGCAGGCATGAGAACTGATCACTGCAGGAGGTCTGCAGTGCTGTGACATCCTCTCTCTCCCACTGCTAACTCAGGATGATGATTTCACCAGTCTTCAGTAAGGGAAGACATGCCTCCTGGGAGGAAAGACACGTCTACTGGGAGGAGAGACCCACCCCTGGATTTGAAGCTGTAAGAGAGAGAAACAGCTCAAGTCTGTGAAAGCTTGTGATGAGAAAACCCTTTTAAAGTGAACACTGCAAAAAAAAAGAAACATACCATAACTGCTTTTTTATCTAACCTCACAAAAAGAAACAAAACAAAAACTGATTAAAAATTTTTCGTGACACACCTTATTATAAAAACATAAACTTATCCTGCAATGAAAAGCCCTTACACAGCTACATCAACAAGAAATAAAAAAAAAGTTATGACTCTTAGTATTAGGATCTAATCAAAGACGGACACGACCTGCGCTATGGAAACGCGCAAACGCCGATCTCTTTATGTGAAAAGCCGCTGCGTCTTCCTCATTGCCCTCAGTGATAAAGTCAACTGCTAATTTGAGATCCGTTTTTGGTCCATCCCGTCGGTCACCGAGACGGATCTAAAAAGAGCTTGTAACACGGAGTGAAAACTCCGTGTAAACAGGCCCTTAGAATATTGTGACATAAAACCGTGTTTTTGTTTTTTTTTAAGTGGCGATTATGATTATTGTTGGAATCAAATACAAACATGTTAGTTCTTTTGCACTGGCACATTTTATTCTTATTCTTTTCTATAGTATCTTTTATTGCATGTTATTCTACACAGTGTAGTTACTGCTTACTAGTAGCCATGGGATCAGGAGATTTTCTCTTATGTAATATTTGGTAAAAGCATTGTGTAATAATATGTTTAAACATACTTGAGACACAATATTTAATTAGAGATTGCACTGATTTAACAAGAACAGCATTTAAAGGATAATTTTGACTTTTAGGGCCACATGTATGTAAACTGTCTGGGTCTAAAATTCACTTTGTTTCCCATAGAAACCAATCACCGCGCCCCTTTCACTTCATATCGTGCTCTGGAAAAATTAGAGGTGCGCTCTGCTTGGTTGCTATGGGAAACAAAGTTAATTTTAGATCTAGACAGTTTTCATACATGTGGCCCTTAGTCTCTAATATCCTATCAGTAAAGGGTAAAGTCATTGTAAAATATGTGGTACCACATAGCGATCATCAAACAGCAGTCAAACAAATGATGCTTGTTGCTCTAAAAGACAGTTCATGTGCAACGCTATTCAGTCAAGGTTTATGTCATTGTAACAGCAAAAACATTGCTTTATGCTGTGCTATTCTTACTATCAAAAGTGATGGAAACCTCAGAGGAACCCAGGATGGCAGCTGTAAACATAGACAGAGATGCTTACATGATTATTCTAGTAAATAGCAGGACAGCCCATTTAAACAGCTCCTTTAAATTAAGCAGGTAATAATGGTTTATGGGACCCAAAAATCAAATAGTTGTCGAGTTGTCACTGGAGCATTCTGGTCTATCTTCATATGGGGCTGACATAGTCCACGGTGCTATCCAAAGATAATCCTCATTAACATCAGTGCCTTTCCTCAGTGGGCATCACAATCTCATATAACATATACACAAGTCAATTTTCATAGGAAGCCTACTAGCCTTCCAGTATATAACACCTCGTCTAATTCACCTGCTGCTCAGCACCAAGCCAGCAGCAGCAGACGGGGGTTTTTGGCAGGAAAAACCGTCAATCACAATGACATGCCAAAGAACTAGGACCATGTCCGACCAAAGGGCCCAAATCTATGCCAAAATACAGAAGTAAATGCTAAACAGCCCTCCTGACATACCCTTTAAATACCCTTTTCAGTTATAAAAAAGACCTGGGGAAAATCCCGGCCCCCCGGGCCGCATGCGGCCCGCCGCTCGAGGATGCGGCCCGGCACGATGCCCAGGGTTTCTAATAATAGCACGACGCCCCCGCGGCCCCCGGGGATTGCTGAGAGGCCCCGCGGGCCATCTGCTAATTTTCGGGGGAAATTGGCGCGACGAGTGACTCCCCCTCACCGCCCCTGCCCCCCTCGGCGACACAGTAATAACTCTGTGCGGTCCCAGGAGCTGACGGGGAGGTCTGGCGTGGCGGGGATGCGCATCTGCCACCACCCCGGGAAATCCTCGGAGGAAGAGAGCGCGGGCCCGGGTCAGGTAAGCCAGGGTGAGTATTATGTTTGTTATTTTTATTTTGGCCATAAAATATTACTTGCCGGGGGCCCCTCACTATCAAAAACCTGCCCGGGGGACACACCAGTATTGGGATACCCGCCGGGGGGCACACCACATCTATATACCTGCTAGGGACACCCCCCCATTTAAAAACCTGCCTGGGGACCCCTCATATTATAACCTGCCTGGGGGCACCTTAGCTATCTGTATCCTGCGGGGCACACCTCACTATCTAAACCCGCCTATGGAACACCTCCTATTATTTTGCCCCGGGGACACACCTCCCCATCTATAACCGCCTGGGGGACACACCAGTTACGATACCGCCCGGGGCACACCTCCATCTATTACCTGTAGGGACACCCTCATATATTCTGCCCCGGGGGGACACCTAGCTTTTTTTACCCGCCTGGGACACACCTCATATCTCATATTCCTGGGGAACAAAACCCATCTATATTCTCCCGGGGGCAACCCCGGCATCTTTTAAAATGCCTGGGGGAAAAACCCAAATATATACCTGCCTGGGGGCACAAACTTTTCCTTCCTGGGGGCACACCTAACTATATACTTGCCTTGGGGAAAACCTAAATAAACTATATACCCCCTGGGGAAAACCCCCCTAACTTCTATATATGCCTGGGAAACCTAACATAACCTGCTGGGGAAGCCCTAACTATATACCTGCCCGGGGGACTTTTAACAAAATACCTGCCTGTTTGGAGAAATAGTATATAACCCTTCCCGGTGAAGCTTTAACTATATACCTGCCTGAAAGGAGCCCTAACAAATATATACCTCCGAGGGGGGGCGTCCTACTAGATTCCCGCCTGAGGGGAGCTGTACCTTCTATATACCTGCCGAGGGGAGCTGTACCCATCAAAATCCCGCCTGTGGGGGGCTGTATCTATTTTCCCCCGCGGGTACCTATATCTATATACCTGCGAGGGGGGCTGTATTACCGCCGACTGGGGGACAAATCTACATACCCCTTAGAGGAGGCTGTATATACTCCTTTCGTTACCATCGTATTTTGAGGTATATAGATACATCCCCAGTAAGTTTTCCCCAAAAATAAACCCCAAAAAAAAAATTTTTTCCCGTTCATCCTATGTTTTTATTAGTCCGGCCCTCCTAAACCATCGCACTTTCTCATGCGGCCCCATGGGAAAATTAATTGCCCACCCCTGATATAGAATGTACATATTTAGATAAAATGTTATATTACAGAGGAATAAACGAATTACTTCTTCAAATAGGCATGAATGGACAGCTTGCAGGAGCTCACAATCTACGGAATGAGGTAAGGGGTGATACAAAAGGTAAAAAGTGCTCAGTTTGTTAGATGACCCTGCCATCTTTTATAAAAAAAAAGAGCACAATTCCAAGGTGGACAAGCTAATCAGCCAGCTATAGCTATGCATGTGCAGATATGAATTGCATTGTAACTGTATGACACTGTTATTTAGAGGGGTGAGTGTGTGGCACTATTATGTGCAAAGGGCATTCCTCCTAGAAATTCATCACCAATCTGTCAGATGGGTGATACCAATTGGGAGGGTTTCCTTGCACAGTCTGACATTGACCAATCTGTGTAAACAGGAACACTCCCCTCTAAAAATGGGAAAGGTGACACCCAACTGATTCAGTAATACATTTCTAGAAGGAATAATAGAGGAACAGCACAATGGAGAGTTATAAGAGAAGATGCTCGTGAATTGTTATTAACTAAAACAGACGTGTCAGAAGAAATCACATCCCTTTAAACCACAGGGCTATAATGAAACCACATATAATCTTTGGACTACAGCTATCGGTAATAAAATGAATCAAAACTGATATAGAAAGTCTTTGAGTAGCTCTGGCCTAAATGACAACCGAGTGTTACCTTTCCCTTATCAATAAGATATATCACTACAAAGGCTGATGCTGTCAGCAATAGTTGACGACTGTCAGCCTATGTAGAAAACCCAGCAGTTGACCAGGAGAATGGTAACAGACAGTAGTTTTATCTTTATTTATTCATACAGTGCCTGGAGGATTACCAGAATGGTACAATGTAGCTCCAGATGTCTTTTTTCAAACGGTGAAAACAGACAGGTCAGCAGAGGCGACAGATCCTAATTTACTGTTGTGTATTCTGTCTGACTGTGTCCGATCAGAACTTTATTTTCTTGTATAATCTGTAGCGTAATAACTTTGCAGAGCATCTGTGTAGACACCAAGGGCGGCATGTATGATTTTTGGCGCCCAGGCACCATTTTTTTTGCGCGCATTAGTAGCGTAGAATGCGCCTAAATTTATGAACCTGTTCTACTGTGGGTCATAGATGTAGCGCTTTCTAGCTACAATACAGTAGTTATTTTATTGTTTAGCTTGTTAGGGTTAATTCAACTTAGGTTTCTGGTTGGGGGCGATTTCCCCACTTTTTGTGTAGGCAGCCCTAGTTTCTTTAGGGATAAGTATAGGGTATGTTAGAGCTAGGTATGTTTGTATGTTTTTTATGCTTGTTGAATAAAAGTTATATTTTATTAAGTCCTAGGATTTATACACTTCAGTAGTTTTGTATGTTGCTTATAGTATTTGTATAACCAGGTATTTAACCATCTGTTTTTCGTGGGCTTTCCTTACACCCATGTATTAATTGAAAGTAAGGCTTTTGAAGTTTGTTCTTTCTAGCTACAAAGCAACAATACTGGATCAGGTAAACCAATTTAAAAGTGGTCTACCTGTTCCAGCAGTAATGCGCCTGGATTTTCTGTACTAGAGCAGTAAATGTTTAGCTTCATATGGTTGTAGTGTGCCCCGCCTCCCGCACGCTCAACGATCTAAGGCGCATTACAAAGTTCTGCGGGCGATCTGTAATGCGCCTAATACTGCAGTGCGCGTCATTAAAAATATAGCGAACAGAGCTGCGCCAGTTTTCAGGCTGAAAAGACACCAAACTTTCTGCGCAGCCCCATACATACATGTTGCTCTAAATGGCAAAATATCTTAATTTAAAATGCACTAGAGAAATAAGAAAAAAGCTTTTACAATTAATAACTAATAGCTTTACATTTAAATCTAATGAAAACTGAAAAATATAACTAAAAGCGTACCATACGATACACTTTTTGTACTCTACTCTCTATCCAATAGGTCACTTTCAATAGTCAGGCAGCTTACGCATATAGGGGTTGCTCAATGCTATCTTAGCTTTTTATCATGGGTTGCATTTGTTTAAGGTTTATTGAATTAAGAGAACACGAAGATATCATATGTTACATGGAATGGCAACCAGGAATTGATACATAAACAGGATAGATAGATTCTTATCACCTAACTAGAAGGATTGTTTGCATTACCAAACATGAAAGCTTTTACTCGAATCTACTAAATATCTGAAAAAAAGCATTTCCTTTCTATTTAGACACATTGTATTTCTGTTCTCATGGACTAATTGTTGTTCTATCTCTATCAATTTAGCTACCAATTACAGTCTAATTAGGTGATACAAAAGGGAAAAAGCATTGATTAGATTTAGTGGTGCATTGGGGAGTCTACGTTATCTGAAGGAAGTATTTCATTTACTGTGTTTAGATATGTATTGCGATATTTCTAAAGGTTTATATACCCAAATATAGAAGAGAATAGCCTCACTTCAAAGTGGATGGCTGCAGTTCAAAGTTTACAAGATTGACTACAGCAGCGGGCACCTGATGTTCACTTTCAAAGTCAGTATCATTACATTCCCATGTAAAACAAACTGTGAAACATGAAGAGTGTATCTACTGGTGTTTAGCTTGCATCAAGAATGCTGGATTTGGAGGCAGATTTCAGCCTCCATTCGCTGTGTACACATGGTTAAATTTAAGTGCTGAATCTGCCTCAAGAATTGACATCAATACTTCTTTTCAGCATTGAGGAAAATCAGCATTGTGTACACACTGATTTTTTATTTGAAACTATGTTAAGCAGATAGCAGTCAGATTTAAATACTGATTCTGACCTATTCAAAAAGGGTAAGGTTTCTCATAAATGAGTGTTTGGAGACTTACTGACTTGAATGCTCCCCTGAAATTTATAACAAGGCATTATGGGAAGAGAACTGAATGTTCTAAGTGTCCTCTATTGGATGTAGCTATCCTCAATTCACTTGTGACTCACGAGTCTTATAAAGCAAAAAGGATTCATGCTAAGCCAGTATCACTCATCAGCATACAGCTATTTCGGGGTTTTGCCCCTCATCACTACAGAGCAGAGCTTACTGGCTAGCTGGGTGCGAGTTGATGAGTGTCTCAGAAAGTGGAATATCTTTCTTTGGGGAGGGGCACCATTTAGGTGTGTGAGGATTTAAGATTGCCTTTTGCTCCTCACAGACATTTGCATATATCAAGGCATTATTGGAAGAGAGCTGAATGCTCTAAGCGCCCTCTATCAGATCCTCAACTCACCGAGTCTTGGAAAGCCATTTATTGCATCACCCAGCCAGCCAGTAAACTCTTCTCTGTACCGATGAGGTGCAAAACCCCAAAACAGCTGTATGCAGATGACAGATACTGGCTTGGCATGAATCCTTTTTGCTTTACAAGACTCGGTGAGTCACAAGTGAATTTAGGATGGCTACATCCAATAGAGGGCACTTAGAGTGTGCTGTAGCCTCCTCCTCTGTCACAAACAGACCAGTGCTGTAGCCTCCCCCTCACATATAGACCACTTCTATAGCCCCCTCCTTTGTCACATATAGACCATTGCAGTAGACCTCTCTGTCACACATAGACCTCTACTGTAGTCCTCTCTTCTAGAGATGGGCGAATTTCTCAAAAATTCGATTCGCCGAGTTCGCCGAATTTTCTGACAAAATTTGTTTCGACCCGAATAAATTTGCGATGAATCGCATTAAAATACAGCTATGTGCAGGCTGCAGAGAGCCTGTAGGGTCCTGTAGAACATTGTGCCATACTCAAATATGCAGAGGGAGCTTGGTTTGGTCTTCATACAATGCTGTGTTTTAGCATAACATGCACATGACTGCCGCCGCTCTTAGAATCGCTTCACTCTAAAATTCCCTGGACACTTAGGGGGCAAAACTGACCAAAAAACTGAAGCAGGAATGCAGCCTGATAAAGTCATGGCAGTGCCAGCTGGAAAAAAAAACAAGCTGAGGGCTAAGATCCTATGATAGCGTCAAAGAACACAATAGTAGGTTACTGGAGCCGGCACAGGTCTCAGCACAGTAAGAAGACGTCATAGCAGGAGTCACTGCATGAGGCCAGAGCTTTAAACCATCACAGAATATGACAGAACCTGTTCTGTTAAACGCTGATACATGTAGAAGCCTCCGCGAATGAGTGGAGAGGGTGTCGGCAGTAATTTTGCGTTGACGTCTCTGATCATTTTGCCCTTCCTTTCATCCATTAAAGATTATGTCACTACATAAAACATTTTCATTAAAATTTTAATCATTCCTTAAGTAGGGATGTAAATTTCATCCACATATCATATTATATTCATTCTGAAATTATACATGACCTGTAGTCCAGTTCAATTAGATTTCCTCCTTTGTGTCAGCGTTTCGTCTCTCCACGCTGCAGAAGATATCGTCTAGCCGCTTTCATTGGACGTAATATGTCCTTTCATCCGTCAGTGTCCACTTTCAATCGGTCAATAATCCATCTGTATTGCTAAAGCCAAAAACAAACAGGAGTTGATTCAAAACAGAGATGACCAGTAAATGGGATATTTGCATGTCTTCTGTGTTCTGTATCCACTCCTGCTTTTGGCTAGACAATCCTGATCCTTCCCATTCCTTCTGACAGGTGAAAAGAAGGGGAAAACCAAACATAGTGGCAACGTCATAGAGTGGTGAGGGTGGAAACAGCATTAGGAAACCACAGGGTGTTCCAGTGAGACAGCGGTCACTTGGCAGCAGCATGAGTAGGCCACAGAGTGGCACAATCACAGAGTGTGGAGGTCACAGCAGCAGCAGCAGCATGAGGTCAGAGAGTGGCACAATGACAGAGTGTGGAGGTGGCACAAACAGGAGTAGGCCACAGAGTGGCACAATGACAGAGTGTGGAGGTCACGGCAGCAGCAGCATGAGGTCATAGAGTGGCACAATGAGTGTGGAAGTGGGTGGCAATACCTGTCCCTGGTAAAGATGGTGGTAGGCAGATGGAGCAACTGGCAGCAGATGTGTGGCATCAGGCGGGCGGCGGCATCAGAATAGTGGCTGAGGCAGGTAGTTTGAATCCAGACTCATTTCTCAAAGTTTTGGTGAAGCATCATGGCTGATGTAATCTGATGCCTAAGGCATTGGTGTGTGGAAATCCTGGCCGATCCACGCCTGATTAATCTTGACAAAGGTCAGTCGCTCCACATTTCCGCTGGACAAGCGGATTCTCCTTGGGGTAACGATTGCCCCCGCTGCACTGAACACCCACTCTGGTGCCACACTACTGGCCGGGCAGGACAGTTTCTCCACTGCAAACTCGGCAACTTGCGGCCACACATCGAGTTTGGCTGCCCAGTAGTGCAGCGGATCTTATAACAGGGGTGGCAGAGTGCTGTCCAAGTAGGCCACGACCTGTTGGTTCAGGGTCTGCTTCAGGTTCTGCTGCTGCTGGTGAGTGCCCTCCTCACTAGGCAGGTGAAGGAAGCTGCTCATCAGCGACCTCAGACTTAGGTTGCTGCTGACGGAGCTGGTATTGCTCCTACCTTCCCACAGCAGCCATGGCAGTGGTACGTAAGCGCTGAGGAACCCCCCGGTCAGACCTGTCAGAGGATGGACCATGCTGCACATAGGCAGCGGCCAACTGACTACGGAGGATTTCTCTATAGTATTTGAGTTTGTCCTCCCTCTCAGCAGGTGAAAAAAAGGCCCCAATTTTGGACCAGTAGCAAGGGCCCAAGAGAGTGGAGACACAGAAGTCATCCCTCGGCCGGATGGTGACTATTCGGCTGTCACTAGCCAGGCAAATCATCATGCTGCGGCCATGTGCGCAAGTGACTCTGAGGGACTCCCTGCCTCCATCTCCACTGTATACTGCTACGGTGCTTGCGGGTCATCTGCCTCGTCTTCCTCATCTCCATCTACCTCCTCCAGCTGCTACTGCTCTTCCTCTCCTGTCACCTGAGTAGAAAAACCACTCATTTCACCAGACAATGCTCCTGCTCCAATGTCCTCCTCCAGTTCAGTCCCTACCAGACTCATGTGGCCACAAGATGTAGTCGCCACGTCTCCAGTCCCCTGCCCAGACAGATTTTTCAGCATCTGTTCCAGGACATGAAGTAGTAGAATGACGTTATTCATCCCGTAGTCCTGGTGACTAACAAATAACGTCGCCTCCTCAAACGACCTCAGCAAACGGCAGGTGTCACGCATGAGCTGCCACTGGCTGACATCAAAGTTACACAGGGGAGTACTCGTGTCTGCCTGGATCATCAAAAAATCATTAATGGCCTTTCTCTGTTCATACAGTCCGTCTAACATGTGCAGGCTGGAATTCCAACGGGTGGAAACATTGCATATCAGAGTGTGTTGGGGGGAGGCCGTTCTGCCGCTGCAACTCGAGGAGGGTGTGCCTAGCTTTGTAGGAATGGATGAAGTGCATGCACAGTTTCCTGGCCATTTTCAGAATGTTCTGAAGATCGGTGCAAGACTTCAGGAACCTTTTCACAACCAGATTGAACATGTGCACCATGCAGGGGCATGGACCATCCCTCCTCAGTGCAGCGTGGACACCATGTTCCTCCCATTGTCCGTCACCATGGTTCTGATTTGCAGTTGGCCCAGAGAAAGCCACATATCCATTTCTTGCTGCATGACGCGTGGAGGCTGAGATGGTGGTGGTGGTGGTGGAGGAGAAGACGGACATTGGCGCTTGAGCAGCAGCTTGACAACGTGGAGGAGAAGGCGGTGTCTCCTGTCCAAGTTGTTGGTGTGGCTGGGCAGGAAGCACATTCACCCAGTGGGCCGTAAAAGACATGTTCTGGCCCTAACCGTAGTTACAGCTCCACACGTCCGCGCTGCCGTGCACCTTGAAAGAAACCGATAGGCTCAAGGACTGGCCCACCTGTTCTACATATTTGTGCAGGGCTGGTACTGCCTTTTTCGAAAAGAAATTACGGCTTGGGATACTCCACCTCGCGTCAGCGCAAGCCATTAGTTCTCTGAACGGTGCAGAGTCCACCACTTGGAAAGGGAGGGATTGAAGTACCAACAACTTGGACAGGAACACGGTCAGCTTCTGCACATTAGGATGGTTGGACGCATACTGTTTTCTCTTTGCAATCGCCTCGTTGAACGACTGCTGGCGGCATGAGTAGCGAGGAGCAGGAGCATCTGGACCAGGAGATGATGGCAAAGACAAACAATTCTCTTCTGCAGAGGTGGTGGAGCCTTGACTGGCTGCAATGGCATGTGTGCCACTGGGCGCTGGTGCTGTTGCTGCGGCGGCAGGATGGACCACCACATCTGAGCCACGTTTCTCCCAGGCCACCAGATGGCGATGCTGCATGTGTTGACGCAGGGCCGTGGGGCCAATGTTAGCTCCCTGGCCACGCTTCACTTTATGCCCACAGATTCTACATATACCCATGTTCGGCTTCTCTGGTGTCTTAGCAAAAAACTGCGACACCGCCGAGTAGGTGTTTTTGCCGCCAATGCTCTGCACTGAGTGACTATTAGCACCGCTGCCTCAGTGATCCCCTGTGCCGCTACTTTCTTGGACCTGCGAAGGGGGTCGTCTACCCCATAGCCGTATGGCTCCCGACCTTGCACTGCTGCTACCCTGCTGACTCACGGCCTCACTACCGACTTGCTAGCTGCACCGCTGCCTGACGCGCAAGCTGACCCCCTCTTCTCCTGACGATGATGGAGCCCTTGCTTCACCCGGCTCCCAAGTGCGTTCGGCTACATCATCATAGATTATTGTTGGATCTTCACTGCTGTCCTCCTCAATGGTCTTTGTATGCAAAGGCTGACCCCTCACAACAAAACCACCCAAGCCACACACCACATCCATACTTTGCCGCCTACTGCAAGAAGCAGGGGATGTCGGCCCCACTTCTTTGCTGCCAAGTAGATGCTGACTGTCCTCAAATTGTTCATCCTCACTGTATAGTGGCACTGAGCCCAGACCACATACTAGTTCTATGGCTGAGGGAACCGAACGGGACAGAGGTGGGTTGTGGACAGGTGAGAGCTGCTGAGCTGTTCCCGGGCCATGCCAACTAAGGGTTGTGTCTGACAAACCCACTGACTCTTGGCTGGGGTAGTCAGATGTCATCTGGGATGTGGTTGATGACCTAGTCAACCAATCAAGAACCCTTGGTTTGGTGGTCAACACACGGCCACTAGATGACACCGGCCGTTCTGGCCTCACCGAGTCACCCTTGCTGCGACGTCCCCTTACTGTGCTGCAACCTGTGCCTGCTCCAGGAATGTTTGTGCCTCTGCCACTCGCATGTGAAAAGCCTGTCACCTCTCTGTCTGACATACTGTTTGTTCAAAAATGTATTGACTCTGTTTAATGAAGATATCTGTATATGATAAATACACACCCTATATTTGACTCCAAACGAACACACTCACAGGCTTGGGTAACCCTTGGATATAAATTGCGCTCCAGAAATCACCAGAAAAATGTAATCGTATGTGGTATAGAAAAACACAAGATATTTTACTCAATATACAAGCACAAACACGCTTAATTAACCCTTGAATATAAATTGAGCTCCAGCAATCACCAGGAAAAATGTACTCGTATGTGGCGTTTAAAAACACTGTGTATTTTACTGAATATAAAAGCACAAACATGCTTAATTAACCCTTGAATATAAATTGCGCTCCAGAAATCACCATGAAAAATTTACTCGTATGTGGTATAGAAAAACACTGTGTATTTTACTGAATATAAAAGCACAAACATGCTTAATTAACCCTTGAATATAAATTGCACTCCAGAAATCACCAGGAAAAATTTACTCGTATGTGGCGTTTAAAAACACTGTGTATTTTACTGAATATAAAAGCACAAACATGCTTAATTAACCCTTGGATATAAATTGCGCTCCAGAAATGACCAGGAAAAATTTACTCGTATGTGGTATAGAAAAACACCGTGTATTTTACTGAATATAAAAGCACAAACACGCTTAATTAACCCTTGAATATAAATTGCGCTCCAGAAATGACCAGGAAAAATTTACTCGTATGTGGTATAGAAAAACACTGTGTATTTTACTGAATATAAAAGCACAAACACGCTTAATTAACCCTTGAATATAAATTGCGCTCCAGAAATGACCAGGAAAAATTTACTTGTATGTGGCGTTTAAAAATACTGTGTATTTTACTTAATATAAAAGCACACACAGGCTTAATTAAGTTTATTGTCTGATGCTACCACTTACCAAAAATTACGCATGAACCCCACTACTAAATATAATCAGGAATTATTTAAATTGGTTGAAGAGGGTTTGGCTCTAGGGACCATCACCCCTAAACAGGCAGAATACATCAAACGTGATAATCCTGTCACGCCTATCCTTTACGGTGTCCCTAAGATTCATAAAGACACCATAAATCCGCCCATGAGACCAATAGTCTCTGGAATTGATTCTTTTTCAGAACGGCTATGTGCATTGGTGGACTTTCTATTACAACCATTAGTTACAAGAGCACCAGGATATCTCCAAGATACTGGAGATGTTCTAAAGGCTTTAACAAATTTCAAGTGGGATAATGATAATAGCTAGATCGCCAGCGATGTAGAATCTCTCTACACTAGCATCCCCCACACAGTAGCCTCAGCGGCCCTGCAATATCATTTACACCACCATAGTCATTATTCCCCCACACTGCAAAATTACATATTAGATATAGTCAACTTTCTTATGACACATAACTATTTTATGTTTAACAATAGTTTTTATTTGCAGTCCAAAGGGGTATCTATGGGGGCCAAATACTCCCCCTCATTAGCGAATCTTACAGTTTCATGGTGGGAAGAATTATACATATTTACCCATGACAATCCATTCATCCAATACATGGACTGGTACGGCAGATACATCGATGACCTCCTCATTGTTTGGAGGGGCGATGTATCTGCCGTACCCTCCTTCATATCCTATCTTAATAATCTTTTCAACCTCTTTTTCACTTATTCAGTAAATTCACAGTGTATCAATTTTTTAGATTTGGAACTCATAGGGCACCATAATCATTCTATCATTACTAAAGTCTACCGTAAACCTACTGCAGGGAATACTATAGTCCACTTTAAAAGCTTTCATCCCAAAGCAACATTAAAATCTATTCCCAAAGGTGAATATACACGAGCTAGACGTAACTGTACAGACGACAAAGATTTTGATTTGGAAGTCAACAAAATTAGCTCTAGACTTACTCAAAGAGGATACCCACAGCAATTATTGATAAATGCCCAACAATCAGTTAGACAAAAGGATAGACACACATTATTGCAAAAATCCAATAAGCAGGATTCTTCTACATCTATACCTACTTTAGTGTTAAATTACACTAAACAATACCAACATATAAAAAATATAGTGTCTAAACATATATCTATTCTTCGAGAAGATGATGCACTGGACACAATTCTCACTCGGGGATACAGAATAGTATCCCGTCGTGCCAGAACCCTAGGTAACACTTTAACTACGAACTGTTTTAATGCCAAAACATGTAGTTCCAACTGGCTACAATGCAAAGGTTTTTTCAAATGTGGTTGACGTTCCTTTCGCACATGCAATTATGCCATTCAATGTAAAGAATTCACAGACACAACAGGTACTAAAACGTTCCATATAAAACAATTTTTAAATTGCAATTCAAATTATGTTATTTATATGGCCACTTGTTCCGAATGTAACATACATTATATAGGAAGTACCATCAGAAAACTCAAACCCAGGATTCTGAAACAATTAAACGTCATCACTTCCACTTCTAACAGAAATAAATCAGGTTTAACTAAACATTTTATCGTCAATCATAACTGTGATTTTTCTTTCTTAAAAATTAGGGCCATTGAAAAGATCGTAAATCCCATTAGGGGAGGTGAAACGGAGCGCCTCCTCAGGGATCGCGAGGCGTTCTGGATCACCACTATTAATACTGTCATCCCCATGGGTATGAACATCAAATGCGAATCACTATGCTATTATTAAAGCTAATTAAATCTATCAATGACAAAAGTAGGCAAAATACTTGTTACCAGCGATATTATCTGCTATTTCTCCCATTCTAATGTTTATATGCTTATACTCTTTTTCTTTTCCTGTTGATATAGTATCATTTTGTTTTTATAATTCAACATAGGAACGTTTTACCTTTCCTGTTTTCTAAACCAGCACATCAGTAGTTACTATCTTCTATGCAGGTTTGTACTTGCGATCCGGTTCAGTCTTGTGCGATTGCGCAGCATCTCCCTTGCCACACAGTGCACTATCGTTCTTAGTGCGCATGTCAGTGGCGTGTCATTTCCATTTCCAGAACGCCACTCGTGTGGCTAACAACAGAGGTGCTGCGCAATAGGTAAGAGTGTCTAAATCTATCCAATTGGTTAATCACCTTTAATAATATGATATATAAACATGACACTTATGTTCCTTCGTTACTGCTATGAGTAAGGGCACTGTTTTATACGCCAGAAACGCGTTAGCGTAACTTTTTTTCTCTTGTTTATCTTTGGCTCACACTTGCTGCCATTGCTGTTTCTATGTGTGCTGCTTTGCTTTTTAAGTATTTTTTCACCAATAAAGGCTTCTTGATTTTATCATATTACATCGAGTGGTGCTGGAAAATCCTCTTTACTCCGCATTCAACTACAGCCGCAGTTGAGCGGACCTCCGTGCGCCCACGACTTTGGCGGGAGCTGGCTAAAACAACTCTGCAATTACAGGCTTAATTAACCCTTGGATATAAAATGCGCTCCACAAATGACCAGGGAAAATGTAGTCGTGTAAAACCACTAACAGGCTTAATTAACCCTTGGATATTCAATGTGCTCCAGAAATGACCAAATGGAATTAAAATGTATATGGGGCAGAATTAGACCCACCCTGGACTTGAATTACAATACCCCACAATCTGAATCAAAATTATAACGGAAGAGGAGCAGTCTCTGATAAAAGCAGTGACACCACCCCCCACCCTAAAAATTGCTGTTATAAGCAATTTCCTTTGTGTGAGATCTCTGCTGCTGCTGCTGCTGCTGCTGCAGCAGCCGGACGCTTATGTCAGGGCACAACAAGAGCAGTGTGAGGAGCGAGCATGGCGTCCGTACTTACAGTGGTGGCCAAAAGTATTGGCACCCCTGTAATTCTGTCAGATAATACTCAGTTTCTTCCTGAAAATGATTGCAATCACAAATTCTTTGGTATTATTATCTTCATTTAATTTGTCTTCAATGGAAAACCACAAAAAGAATTGTCATAAAGCCAAATTGGATATAATTCCACACCAAACATAAAAAGGGGGTGGACAAAAGTATTGCCACTGTTTGAAAAATCATGTGACGCTTCTCTAATTTGTGTAATTAACAGCACCTGTAACTTACCTGTGGCACCTAACAGGTGTTGGCAATAACTAAATCACACTTGCAGCCAGTTGACATGGATTAAAGTTGACTTAACTTCTGTCCTGTGTCCTTGTGTGTACCACATTGAGCATGGAGAAAAGAAAGAAGACCAAAGAACTGTCTGAGGACTTGAGAATCCAAATTGTGAGGAAGCATGAGCAATCTCAAGGCTACAAGTCCATCTCCAAAGACCTGAATGTTCCTGTGTCTACCATGCGCAGTGTCATCAAGAAGTGTAAAGCCCATGGCACTGTGGCTGACCTCCCTTGATGTGGACGCAAAAGAAAAAATGACGAGAGATTTCAACACAAGATTGTGCAGATGGTGGATAAAGAACCTCAACTAACATCCAAACAAGTTCAAGCTGCCCTGCAGTCCGAGGGTACAACAGTGTCAACCCATACTATCCGTCGGCATCTGAATGAAAAGGGACTGTATGGTAGGATACCCAGGAAGACCCCACTTCTTACCCCGGGACATAAAAAAGCCAGTTTGGAGTTTGCCCAAACTTACCTGAGAAAGCCTAAAACGTTTTGGAAGAATGTTCTCTGGTCAGATGAGACAAAAGTAGAGCTTTTTGGGAAAAGACATCAACATAGAGTTTACAGGAAAAAAAAAGAACACGGTCCCTACAGTCAAACATGGCGGAGGTACCCTGATGTTTTGGGGTTGCTTTGCTGCCTCTGGCACTGGACTGCTTGACCGTGTGCATGGCATTATGAAGTCTGAAGACTACCAACAAATTTTGCAGCATAATCTAGGGCCCAGTGTGAGAAAGCTGGGTCTCCCTCAGAGGTCATGGGTCTTCCAGTAGGACAATGACCCAAAACACACTTCAAAAAGCACTAGAAAAGGGTTTGAGAGAAAGCACTGGAGACTTCTAAAGTGGCCAGCAGTGAGTCCAGACCTGAATCCCATAGAACCCCTGTGGAGAGATCTCAAAATGGCAGTTTGGAGAAGGCACCCTTCAAATCTCAGGGACCTGGAGCAGTTTGCCAAAGAAGAATGATCTAAAATTCCAGCAGAGCATTGTAAGAAACTCATTGATGGTTACCGGAAGCGGTTGTTCGCAGTTACTTTGGCTAAAGGTTGGGCTACCAAGTATTAGGCTGAGGGTGCCAATACTTTTGTCCGGACCATTTTTGGAGATTTGTGTGAAATGGTCAATGATTTGATTTTTGTTTCATTCTCTTTTGTGTTTTTTCATTGCAAGCAAAATAAATGAATATATTAATACCAAAGAATTTGTGATTGCAATAATTTTCAGGAAGAAACTGAGTATTTTCTGACAGAATTGCAGGGGTGCCAATACTTTTGGCCACCACTGTATAGTGCTGTGACGTCACAGAAGCCCGCCGGTCTCTGATTGGCTTGATGTCTGCACATGTCACTTAGGATCTTCCTTTCTTTCTCCCAGAGTTCTCTTCACCATGTCACGCCATGTGCTTGCGGCCATTTTAGCAATACAAAACACACTTCGTTCCCGCGAATCACCCTAAACTTCTATTTCGTTGAGAACCGAAGTTTTCCTGAAATTCTAAACAAATTCCATTTCATTAGAATCGATTCGCCCATCTCTACTCTCCTCACATACAGTATAGACCATTGCTGTAGCCCCCTCCTCTTTCACCACATATAGACCACTGCTGTAGCCCCCCCTCTGTCACATAAAGACCGCTGCTATCACCCCCTCCTCACAAATAGACCCCTTCTGTAGCCCACTCTGTCACATATAGACCGCTGCTGTAGCCCCCTTCTTACATATAGACCACGACTGTGGCCCCCTCCCTTAACTGAACTTCTGGCTCCTCCTTAACTGTGGTGTGGTGTTACTGTCACATGTCACAGGATCTTTGCTCTTTAAACCTGTAGTGTAACATGGCTGTTTCTTGGGGTGGGCAGGGCTAGAAACCACCCACAGCACCCCTACCCCTTCCAATTCAAGTGGTTCCTTGGGCGGTCGCATCATAACTGAACCCCAGAGTACTGGAAGGAAGTGGTCTGGTCTAATAAATCATATTGCTTTTTACTCCATGTGTAAAGAAATTGCACCTGGATGCATTGTAGGTAAAAGGTTAAGGCAGTGTGATGCTCTGGTTAAAATACTACTAGGAAATCTTGGTTCCTGACTTTTATGTGAACGTCACATTAACACCAACCTAAATGATGGCAGACCAAGTACAGCCCATCTCGGTAACGGTGTTTCCTAATGACAGTAGCCTCTTTCAGGAATAAATAAGACTTAATGGTTCGGTAGCTAAAATCTCAGTGTCGGATACCACAGAAAAACATTCAGAGGTTTTGTGGAATACATGCCTCAATGGGTCAGTATTGATTTGCACAGATTACAGGGAATATTGTATGTATTGCAGGTCTTTTTACCTCACTTTTCTATGACAAATTATTGATGTTTATGTAAAGCAAATGTAGAATTTTTGTTACTGCTGAAAAGTTCTAAACATCATATTGCAGATTATAAGGTGAAGCTTTGTTTTCAAAGTGCCACCCGAGGCATTTAATATTGCAGAACTCAGCTTCAAAGGCTCAACCTCCAGGCTACAAGTGTGCAAGCCCTTTGCTTGAAGGATGTAACAGAGAGGCTTCAAAGATGTCATGTCAGTCTTCAAATATGCAACCACAGATCTTCAAAAGTTGGAGACCACATAGTGTGGCTCTAAGGTGTAGTAGCAGGATCATCTGATACAGTAGCTATTCTTCAAAGGAGCTGCCCAGAATGCCCAACTTACTGTAAGTAAATGAGGAATCCAGGATTTGACCTACTTTTTATTTTGTGCAACTTATTTTAAAATACCTGCCTCTGAGAAAAGCTTGCTCATTTTTAAAGGGCAACTCAGGGCAAGAATGAGTGCAGACAGTGACTTTTTATTTTGCCACTATATTGATCTTATGCTAGTTTTTATGCTCCATGTACTTACAAGTTTTGTAATATGCCTGTACCTTCATCATAAATAATGTGATTAGTATTTTCCTATCTATGGTCAGTTTATTAGTACTATATACATTTTTTAAGCACCATTAATTCCAGGCAGCTGTTCATATGAAAAAGGGGGTTAAGTAAAGTACATAATATATAAACTAAACAAGTTTCCAACTAATGCAGAGACAGAGAGAGGACCCTGTCTATGAGGGCTTACAATCTTATCTACTTTCAGGGGTGTTCTCACCATGTTGTTTTCACAGAGCCTGCTCTTCACAGCCAGCTTCAGGCTCCCACTTCCTGTTCAGGCTGTGGGTGGTTCTATAGCAGTGATTGCTAACAGAAGAGTATAAATAATAAGGCAGAAGGCTACACAGCTCTAAAGGGTTAAAAATTGTCAGTAACATAAATAAACAAGCTCCTCTTTTACTGATAACACTCTGTTGATAGCAATGTTACCATGGTGGGACAGGGCAACTGGAGCAATGAGAGCAGAGAGAGGTGGTTGATAACCTAGGGAAGTCTGTGTAAACAAGTAGAAGATAAGATCTGCTCTATTTTTAAAATCAAGCAAAATTGGAACATACATGTTGTACACCTTCGTCCTGGACATTGTGAGGGTTCACAAGCGGGGCCTGCACAATCCCTGCATGGAACCAGCTGTATTTTACTATGTTGCATGCAACCGGAGCTCACTCCCGACGTGGACGATTAACCCCTTAGTTGTCAATCACGGTTCCATGCTAGGATCCTTAGCTGATGCAGTCAGTCACAATCCGGTAAGGTAAAGACAGAGGGGAGGAGTTCACGTTGTCTGCATCGGCATTGCATTGTAATTGCTGCTGCCAATGCTCTTCCTAGGTCTGGAAGCCTAACAAAGACTTTTGGGCTGCCTGTCACATCACTACTGAAGGCACGGCTGGGCATCGTTATTGGCAGTACTGCTCTTCATTGTAACAGTGATTTAAAGATCTCTGATACAAGTCCCTTATGGGACTTGTGAAAAAGTACAAAAAATAAATAAATGAACACACATTGCCCTTTTTCCCTTTACAAATGCCTATCGCCCCAAAAAAGATAAAAAAGTACACGTTTGATATTGCCATGTGCATAACAACATACCCTATATATCTGTCATGTTATTTAACAAGAATGATGGACAGCATAAAAAATTTTAAACAAACTGTCAAAAAATTGCAATTTTTGTTCATCCCACAACACATAAAATAGAAGAAAAATCGATCAGGAAGTCATATAAATTCCAATGTGGTACTTATGAAAACGGCAGTTCATCCTGCATAAAAGCCCTTAACCAGCTCTTTACACAGAAAAATAAAGTTATGGCTATCAGAAGATAGTTATGCATAAATATTGTTTTACACAATAAAAACCCTTTTATTAAAAGCACTACAACATAAAAAAAACTATATTAATTGGTTTTCGCCATAATCGTATCGACCCACAGAGTAAAACTAACTTGTCATGTATGCTGCATGGTGAACGCTGTTAAAAATAAAAGTAAAAAACACTACTAGGATTCTAGTATTTTCTTCACCCTGCCTCCCAGAGGCAAAGGGATGTTGAATCCAAAATGGGGTGATTTCTATAAGGTTTCACCTGCTCTGGTACTTTGGGGGCTTTGCAGATAGATCATGGCACCCACCAAAATCTGCGTCCCAAAAGCCAAATAGCACTTACTCCCTTGCACGCCCTGCCATGTGCCCAAACAGCAGTTTACACCCACAGTGATGCCCCCCTGTAGCCAGTAGATGCCCCCCTTGTAGCCAGTGATGCCCCCCCTGTAGCCAGTGATGCCCCCCTTATAGCCAGTGATGCCCCCTTGTAGCCAATGATGCCCCCCTTGTAGCCAATGATGCCCCCCTTGTAGCCAGTGATGCCCCCCTGTAGCCAATGATGCCCCCTGTAGCAAGTGATGCCCCCCTTGTAGCCAGTGATGCCCCCCTGTAGCCAATGATGCCCCCTGTAGCCAGTGATGCCCCCCTTGTAGCCAGTGATGCCCCCATTGTAGCCAATGATGCCCCCCTTGTAGCCAGTGATGCCCCCCTGTAGCCAATGATGCCCTCCTGTAGCCAGTGATGCCCCCTGTAGCCAGTAATGCCCCTGTAGCCAGTGATGCCCCTGTAGCCAGTGATGCCCCCCTTGTAGCCAGTGATGCCCCCTGTAACCAGTGATGCACCCCCTGTAGCAAGTGATGCCCCCCTTGTAGCCAGTGATGCCCCTGTAGCCAGTGATGCCCCTATAGCCAGTGATGCCCCCCTTGCAGCCAGTGATGCCCCCCTGATAGCCAGTGATGCCCCTCTAAGTAATTATAAAATAACAAAAACTGTACTCACCGCGGTCCGCGCGCCCCGGTCCGGAACTGCTGAGCTGTGTAAGCAGCGTGATGTCATCACGCTGCTTACGCTGCATGCAGCTCCAAGGGATCTCCTCGGCGGCAGAGCTGCCGACCGAGGAGACTTAGCATCGCAGGGGGCGCGGTGAAAGCCGTGCGCCCCCTGCGACGCTGATACAGGGGAGGAGTCAGGACGGGAACAATCCGTCCCGCCTCCTCCCTGTACCAGCAGCTACTGGTTCTGCGCGACTGTTATAAAACAGCCGCGCAGAGTCAGGGGTGATCCTCCGGGCGGGCGAGGCAGGCGGCGCCCCCCTTGGGTGAGCGGAGCCTCAGCGCCCCGAGCGATCGCCCGCCCCTAGGAACGGCCCTGATGTAAACATACCCTTATGGAAATGCTTTGCAATAACTCTTTTAATGCAGATTTATAGATCTTACAAACATTATCTATTAAGCTTATTAATCCTTGAGAGTTGTCTCTTTTTAAAAGAGTATCTAAATCAAATTTCAGTTGTCAACCCTACTTGAACATTGTATACACAGACAGGTAGGAAGTCTGTTGGCTGTCAAGATCCACCATTCATCATGCCTCTTGCATACCTAGAACATGCCCTGGTAGCTATGGTAGCTGGTAGCTATGGTGCTGTTTAAGCATTTGCTGTACCTTTCGGCATAGCAACAGTTAAGTATCTGATAGCAGCAGTAGCAGATGACGCCCATATCCCTGTCTGGCTAACTATAAAAACCAGCCTCTGATGTCAGATAGGGCCTGTGTTATCTTAGTGCAAGCTGGAGGCTTGCTCAGTGTCAATGGCTATCTATGTTCCTTGTCTGTATACTAGTCGAAGTCTGTATTCCTTGATTCTGTGTTCCCTGCCTGGTCTGGAACCTTGTCTACCTTTTGTCCTGTGTCTGCCATGTTCCAGGTTCTGATGTTCCTCTGGTGTTCTTCCTGGCACAAGTCTACAGGGCCTCTGGTGCCATTCATTTTTCTCATAGTCCAGGTCCCAAGGATCCACCTCTACTCAGAATGTTTCATGGACTGTTTTTGCATGTTTTTCATGTAAGTTTTCATTGCCTACAAATAAGTCCTTATGGAAACATAACAGAAAACATAGGTCCTTAAAAATGGATCCACCGGAATTAGGCCTGTCCATGCTTCACCCATGAATTTGTTTCTACTGGTTGCACATCTTAGAGCGACAGCGCAGGGTTTCAACATGGTTGCTGGCTTCTGCAGGGAACTCCCTGCTGATCCGGGTTCCACTGCCTCCAATGCAGGGTCTGCTGGTCTAAGGTCTGATGCCTTCAATGCCACGTCTGCTGATCCGGGGTCTGCTGCCTCCAGTGCCGTGTCTGCTGATTCTACAAAAAATAAAATGTTATTAAAATTAATATGAACAGTCCAAAACAGCAACTTTTAGCCCCACCTCCAACAACCCTTAAGCTTTGTGTCACCTATATAAACATTAGTGATGAAAAAGTGACATAATTACAAAACTTATTTTAATGACACTTTTGCTATTAAAAAAATAAATATATAAAAATTAGAAAAATACTTTTTTTACTATTTCCTCATATTATTAAAAAAAAAATGACATAAAAGTAAAGCCTAAAACAGGAATCCTCAAACTGCGGCCCTCCAGCTGTTGGGAAACTACAACCATCAATCCCACTGTTATAGATTATATAAATGTATGATGGTTGTAGTTTCCCAACAGCTGGAGGGCCGCAGTTTGAGGATACCTGGCCTAACATATCACGGTAAAAGGCAAAAAAATTAGTAGAATAACCAAGTGCAAAAAAAGATATAGGAGGACATGCATGAACGTGATAGTTTTAAATGTCCCCCACGCCATTATCAGGCACATTACAGAGCGCAACCGGAAAATTGTAATGCGCCTGATTTCGGGGGGCGTGCAGGAGGCGGGGCGCACTAGAACCGTACGTAGCTATAGATTTACAGCTTCACTACGCCAATTCTAGGCGCATTACTGCTGGAACAGGTAAACCACTTTCAAAGTGGTTTACCTGAGCCAGAAATGTCGTACTAGTGCTAGAATGCACCTGATTTATGACCGGCTGTAGAGCGGGTTCATACATCAGGCACATTCTATGCTATATTAAGGGGCATGACATTTGACGTTTAAAAGGCCCGGTCAGGAACTGGTTAAAAGTCAAAAGACACACTACTTACAGTAATAAATAAAAACATTAAAAGCTAGTTGAAACAACACATTTCATGTCCCGGATGTACGCACTCTCAGGTACGTATACTTAATCAACTTACTGCAATTGATGCATACATGTCACCATTCTATTTTCTTCCTTTATACTCTGCCTCTGTCAACTTCTAGTCCTCTTTTGCAGCATCCTTCCCTTCCTGGTCATCTCTAGAGAAAGCATACTGCCTCCCAGTCTCCTAAAGTGTCAGTGTACTCTGTAGAGCTCTTTTCTTCACCAATGACTCTTTCTCCAGTGTTCCTTGTTTGGCTAGAAAAAGGTTTCTAGAATCCGGTTGACTGCAAAGGTGTACTTCTGATCTTGGTTGTCCCTGACCTTGCTGTCTTCCTGACTCGGTCCCTTCATAGCTGGCTTCACTCACCTACTTTTCATTTCACATTTTGTAAGTTATGTAAGAACTGCACATGATTTGACCCTAGCTTGTCCGGTTTGTTGACCAAACTTTACAAATAAAAAAAACCAGCAACTCCCAGTGAGTTCAAATTCATAAAATCTTCTTTTTAATCTCAAACATTTGAAAGCATCATCATATTGTTAAGTGCAAGAGAAAAACAATATTATTTGTTTTGGACATGACCTCTATCTTTATTCATATTATGATGGTATTCCAAGGTTCCAGGTAACAATTTAACATTCAAAGTACCTCCTAAGGCTATGTTCACACGGCTTATTTGCAGGACGTAATTACGCCCCGCAATTACACCGTGTGGCTTGGGGCGGGGGCGGGGGGCAGGCACCTCGCCGGCTCATAGACATTCATTACGCTCCGCTGGTAATTCACATGTCAGTTATCTCCCCGCGGGGGATTCGCCGAGCAGGTAGAGGAGACATAATCCATAGTTCTCTATGAGAACTGTGGATTATCGTAATGACTGGGACGTATTCCAGACGTAATTTGCGCAATCCGGCGCGTAATTACAGACTGAAATACTTCCCATTTTAAGCCATGTCAACATAGCCTAAGATGCACAACACCTGTATGTAAATAAATGTAATATGGGAATTTACCACCCGTGCCCTCTAGTTGAGAATCCCAATACTAACTGTAGTGAGTTCTAAATCCCACCCGTATTGGAGAAAGAAAACAAAAAAGTCAATATGAAGAGAAAGAACACTTGCAACACCGAAATGTCAGATCTAATAGATAAAACTATAACCACAGTCCAGACAAGTCAGTTGTGCAAGTGACATATTTTTACTAATATAGTAAGACACAAACTTAACACAGGATTTAATGTTCTGTTGGTGAGACTGTGCAACCTATGAAGGTTTTTTTTATAAAGATTGGTGAGCGGGTACCTTCCTTTTCTTTTATGGTTGACCAAACTTCACCTTCCCATATCTCTGCCTGACTGACTATGCCTGTTGCCTATTATCACAGTACAAAGTTCATGTACAGTAGTTGAAGGACAAATTTCTAAGGGTTCCTTAGACTCTGTTCCTAGGTTGAACCCTATTTAACATTCAAAGCAACTTAGCAGATTCACATTTATTGTCACGTGGGCCTCGTGTTAATAGACATTTCCTTTCAACATTGATATTTTGCATCACTGATGATAAAATATTTGACATGGTGAGCAAACCTTTCCTGTTTCAAACCGTTAGTAACCTGAACCTTCACAATATGACTTGAATTGGATCCTTTTTATACAGCACCAACAACATTAGGTTTGTGATGGAACAACTCGGGGATGCCACTATAACCCTTATTTTTATACTCACCTAAAGTCAATTCCTATTTGGTTAACAAAATACTGATATATATATATATATATATATATATATATATATATATATATATATATATATATATATATATATATATATACACACACTCTACAGCTTTAGTGTGTATCGTTGGCAGTTTATACAGATTTCTTCCTGTTTTTTTCTTTGGTTTTGGTACTTAACTTTATGGAGGAATCAAAGACCTTTGAATGGTTGCATCACTGTAAAATAAGACCCTACTGACATGACATTTTTTGTCCCCGTTTTTGGTATCCATCGGAATACTGTGAAAAGTGTATCCCAACATATACCACAATAGTGCCATGAGAGGGCTATAGAGAGAGGGTTATATAGGGCAAATGTAGTCTGAATAGTCAGATTTAATTCATAAAAGCAGAAGACTTTGAACCCCATTGTGTTGGCTCTGGACGTAACGGACATACTCTCTCTATGATCTACAAAGTTCTCACATCCGGAGAGAGGATAAATGACTGCATTTTCTCATAAAGTGGGAAAGTGGTACCTTAACGCATTCGCTCCTTCAGAGAGATAAAATGCTACTGCTTACCCGTAAGGCATCTATAAGTAACAATCATTATGAAATTAACGGTCATCTCATGGAGATACTGAGTACCTCAGGGTCTAGGGAAAATATTCTCTGAGGTGTCCAAACTTTGTTGCCACTGAGATCTAGAGGAGGGTATGCCACTGAAATTAGGAAGATTTCCTCTACATTAACTGCCTGGCATTTAGTTGAACTAAGAAGCTTGTCTGGACACAAGTGCATGTATATATGTGTAAACCCCTCATTTCTCCCTCTCCCATGCTCTTCTCTGTTTTACAGAGCCAAAAGCAGCTTTCATTCATGTATCCTGTCTCTTTTCAGGCTGTGGGTGATTAGCATATCAGCTCTGTATTCAGATGTCTGCTAATTACTCTGACATGAGAGCAGGAGATGTTTATCTAAAGTACAGAGAAGCTTCAGAGCTCAAAGGAAACAAAAGTAATTAGTATCCTTTGTTTGATAGATTAGAGCAGTCCTGTGTGCCAACCTGTGTGATTATGTCCTCCCTGTTATCAGATAAGACAAACATCAGGGGAGAGCTGTATAGAGCAGATCAGTAACCTAGAGTAACCTGGGTGCACTCTGAGCTCATAAAATCCCTTTTATCCCTCAACAGAGAAAAATTAACAAAGCAATCAATTTGGAAAACATCTTCATTTACTGTTCCCTACATGTTGAAAGCTAATCTTTGTAGTGAGACAATCCCTTTAACTCCCTCTAATTCTAAAATTTACTACCTATGGTCTTTCACAGGATGCCAAATGATGGTTCATGCTACTGACCTGTTGTTAGGGTCAACTTATAAAAAAAAACAGGGCAAAAGATTTCTTCCCTCTAGCTATTAAAGCATGGGTCTGAACCTATGTTTCTTGTCATATGGTACTCTATACATGATAACTACCTTCAATATAGTTGCACTTCTTAACAGTTGTTTTTAATGTACTTTTTCCCAACTCTGCACCTTGTAATTCCTTTCTTTTTATTAACATTATTACTGCATGGAGGCAGACATCTGGAAAATATCAACATGCGCTTATTTTCTTGCTGTTAGTTGACAAACATTAGCTTTTAAATGACCAGCATGAAAACAAAAGAATTTGTAACTTGTTGGCAAATTTTTCAGTTACCTGATCTAATCAGTGCATGACAGCTTTAGCTATTTTTTCCATTACATCCCGCATCAAAATGTAATAAACATTAATCAGTAAGTTTTATGTTCCCCAAAAATATCAATAAACAAGCCACATACAGATGAGTCCTTCCGTTCCATTCCTATTGGCTCAGTATATCCTGAGATGTGGGGTGAGATATGACTAGCTTTGAAAAATATGATTTCACAGTTCTCTGTAGGGTGATGTATACTCTATGTATTTATGTGTGACCACCCAGTGGTTGGTATATGAATTAGAACCTTTTGAGGGTTGCGCAAGCATGTCACGATATTGTATTAAACCTGTATAGTGATAAATTGGACTCCTTAAAGAGAACCTGTCACATAGATTATGCCCCCCTTGCTGAGGACAGCACAAGCTAGTGACAGACATGCTGCTGAATAGGCAGAAACAGGTGAATAACTGTCAGTGGGCGGGGCTAGCCTTTGGTGGGCAGGGCTAACACCTGCTCATGAATAAGATTTGACCATTAAATGCTCTAAAACTACAGCATCTTACAGAATAAGGGACACAGCGCTGGAAGCAGCATGTCTGACACTAGCTGCTTCCAGCGCTGTGTCCCTTATTCTGTAAGATGCTGTAGTTTTAGAGCATTTAATGCTCAAATCTTATTCATGAGCAGGTGTTAGCCCCGTCCATCAAAGGCTAGCCTGGCCTACTGACAGTTATTCACCTGTTTCTGCCTATTCAAAGTAATAGGTTTATCAGTTTCGGTGGATGGGGCTAGCCTCAGGTGAGCGGGGTTTGAAAAAAAATTACTCTTTATATGACACTTTTCTGGCTGAAAACTGCAGATTTGAGCACTAAATACTCTAAAACTCCAGCATCCTCCAGAATAAGGGACACAGTGCCGGAAACAGCAGGTCTGTCACTAGCTTTTTCTGTCCTCAGCAAGGGGGGCATAACATATGTGACAGGTTCTCTTTAACTAAATCTATTGAAATGTAAAGGTGGACACATCTGTAGTGAGAAAAAAGGGGAAAAAAAGCCCAAATTGCCCTAGTTTTGCCACTAATGAAGGGGTTAGAAGACAGTAGGACCATCAATCAGTAGTAAAAAAAACAATCTATACTCTAAGGATAGGAACTCATACTCATGCAGATCATGACACCAGTCCACTATTGTTTTGTAAACTATTGTCACATACAAATGACCTATTTTCCATTAGGCAGCATGGCCAAGAGGAGCGAGATTGGCAGTAGTGGGAGGAGGAGGTAAGATAGGTGGTAAGAGGTAAGATAGGTGGTATCGGCTGAGGATGAGGGAGTGATATATGCATCAGCGACGGTAGAGGGGGAAGGTTTAAGACTGGTGAAACCCACAGCTGCAGACTGATATTATTAGGAAAGGAATATAGCAATATTATACTAAAACATAAAGGACACTTGGGAATACATCCACTATTAAAGTGTCACTTTCATTGTGTAAAAACTAAGAACAATGCGTTTTGCGAGTATATACGTACCCGCTTCATCAGGTATGATGAACTTAGTTTTTACACAATAAAAGTGACACTTTAATAGTGGATGCATTCCCAAGTGTCCTTTATGTTTTAGTATAATATCACCACTAGCGCTACTTTCTCTTCGCTATATATATTGATATATGCTTTTCCAGGGACTCGCATGTGCGGAGTATCCTCGTGCTGAAGAGGTTGTGTTGGCAGCTGTCGTGGAGTTTTTACCCTAAGGCTATGTTCACACGGCTTAAAACTGGACATATTTCAGTCCATAATTACGCGCCGGAGTGCGCAAATTACGGGCTGAAAACGTCCCAGTCATTACGGTAATCCACAGTTCTCATAGAGAACTATGGATTACGTCTCCTCTCCCTGCTCGGCGAATACGCCGAGGGGGGAGATAATTGACATGTGAATTACCAGCAGCGTATACGCGCCGCTGGTAATGCAAGTCTATGGGTCGGCGAGGTGCCGGGCCCCCGCTCCCTACCCCACTCCTGCCCCCGGCCACACGGCGTAATTGCGGGGCGTAATTACGTCCCGCAATTAAGCCGTGTGAACCTAGCCTAAGGCTGCGTCCCCACTGCACAGGACAAATACCGGTATTTGTCCTGTTTTGCAATGAGCGGTGAAAAGTCCTCCCCTTTCACCAGACGGAAGAATGTGCAGGTAGAATGTTTTGCGGCCGTACCGCGTGCGGAAAAACCGCCCGACGGAAAACCCGTGCAGTGGGGACTGCTGACGGGTTTTCCATAGAGCACCATTGTGCTCATTTTCGGCCGGTTTTTCAGGCGGTCTGAAAAACCGTAAACCGGCTGAAAAACTGGCTTAAAACCCGTGCCGTGGGGACATACCCTAACTGGGCACGCTGAATATATGTGTTGTACCATTTGTGCAACCTTCACAGGTGAGCAGTGAAAGTTACTACACTCAGATTATTTTTATATAATTCACCGCACAGAGTGCGCTTCTGTCTCTGTATTCCCCTCTGTATTCCTAGCACACCATTTACATATTAAGAAAGGAAGTTCATATATATCTGCAGCCTGTTCAAAAGCAGACCATCACACCAGTATCCCTGGTGCATTGGATACTGAGGTTAGTGTCGGCTTTGGGGTGACAAAAAACACCACTGGCTGACACCAAGCCCCAGCACAAGAATAGAATGGTAAAAAAAAATAAAAACACTTTATATAAATAAACACCTCACACCATCCCTATTTAAAGTGTTTGGGCAGCTTTAGCCTGGGTCACCAATATGCAGTGGGGAGTAACCACTAGAAGTGTCAAGGGCAGCAATCATTCTAAATACGGACCTTGTCACATTGAAGTCACTGATATGACTTTAAAAAACATCTTATCACTTTATAGCATGTACTGCCTTCAGATTAATGGTTAAACCAGAAAATCAAAAAATGTCCATTGTAGCATCAGTGCATTTTCACATTTTCATTCTCCAAACTAAGCAATGTAGTTGGTAAATTAATTGGGCCTCTGCTCTAAGCTCAAATATATCACTGTATATTCATCAACATGGGGACATTGGACACCTGGGACATATCATTCATACATTTCTGGTTTTGTGTAATAAACTTGCATCCAGTTTTGCAGAGACCAATAAAAACAACAGTAATATTTAACTTGTCTGACAACCCTAGACTGTTGATACATAAAAAGGAATAAAAAGTTTTCTGTTATAAATAATAAGACACCAAATGGATATATGTATGTATATATGAATAAGCAGCTCTGCGCTTTTCCTCATTAAAGGTATATTATAGCTTTCACCCATAAAAGGTTTTCTTTGTGTAATGAAAATGTATGCACTCTTCAAATAGGACTCCTGTATCAGTTTCTCATTTTAGGTGTGTTGGATGCATACAAATTGACAAGAATCATATTTTCTGAACCTATTTTACCTTTCAAAAGGAGAGACCATCATTCTGAAAGAAATAGGTGAAGGGAATATTTCTTATAAAGTCAATACTGACTCCCCTTGAAGTAGACCTGTTAGAGCCATAATTATACAATGAGGGCAAATTGGAATAGGATGATCTTGGGTAATGGTGTAATTTAATGTGTTTAAATGTGTGTAAACATCTTAAAATGTATTAAAACATTATTTTATTTCTTCAGGAAGGAGAAAATTTGGCATCCATTACAGGGGGTGTTAAAGTCATTTACATTATGTGAAAATACATGAAAATTGGTATGGAAATTGGAGATACTCTGTTTCCCTGAAAATAAGTCAGTGTCTTATATTAATTTTTGCTCCTAAGGACGAGCTGAGACATTTTTAGGGATGTCTTATTTTTCCATGAACAAGAATTCACATTTATTGTTGAACAAAAAATCAAGATGTATTAAATTGCTGGTCTTAATTTCGGGGGGATGTTTCGGGGAAACAGGGTGTATTGTAGGAATATAGCCAAAGGCTTAATTAGTTATCAAGGTCCGTAATGGTAAAGCACCAGAATTACAAAGTTAGGGGAATGAGAGGCTAAACACCAACATATAAATTAATAGAAAAGGTGTAAAATAGTGCAAAACACTAAAGAAGAGAGGATGTGGCTTTTAGTCCACAAGGGAAGCATTTATCAAGTCTGGTCCATGATGACTTGTCTAGGAGCCCAAACTCTTTTTTTGATTTTTGCTGTTCCAGACAACTTACCCTGGAAGAAAAAGTAAAGTGTTTAACTTAATCCCAATCTTCAACGCTGAGAGATGGTCCTTGTGCGTACGGGCTTATGTATAATCAAAGTCAGAGATTGGAGAATCTGCACCTTGCATAAAAAAAGGAGATCCTGAACAGAGAAGTCCAAGGACAGAAACGGTTTCGCAGCAACGATTAAAGGAGTCGTCTCACTACATAAGTTCATCTCACTTCAGTCCTGTTTTCTTGGTTTCACTTTCAATTCAGGGGCATGTTTATTGGCTTTCACTAGGCTGCAGTAGAAGCCAGGTCTGTAGTTATAGCAACCAGTGCTGGCAGCCTATCAGGAGAGATCATACAGGTCTGTCGCTATAGCGACCTGACGAGCTGATACAGCCCACACAAGAGGGGATATCTAGGAATTGGTAGGAAACTGCTAATGGACACATATTGCAAAGTGACTTGTTTTTGCAAGATCATTAATATAAAAAGCAATCCTTGTAGTGATACAACACCTTTAAACCAACTCCTGTTTCTAAAATATTTAGCATTATTGCAGCAGCTCAGCCACTCTGGTCTTAAACGGAATTCATTATTTTTGTTTAAAGATCCACAATCTGGAAATAATATCCCTTACAGATTTTGTGTCTCTGAGAGAAGGTCACATACTGAGCACTTTCAATTATGACTTGTAATCAGATCCCAGCAGTGGATGACTTGAGGGACAGTTTAATGGGACAAGGACTATGGAACCCCTAGTTTCTCTTTTGTATTGATCTGAAAGCTTTATAACCAATACCCATCTGATTCCACTCTGTAGACTATTTGTTATATATCATGTTTTATGTCAGATAACTTCTTAAAGGGAACCTGTCACATTGATTATGCCTCCCTTGCTGAGGGCAACACAAGGTAGTGACAGACCTGCTGTTTACAGTGGTGTGCACCTTGTGCTGTAAGATACAGTAGTTTCAGTGCATTTAATGCTCAAACCTGGCAGTTTACAGGCTGTTCTGCTAGAAAAGAGCCCGATTAATTCATGAGCAGGCATTAGCTTCACCCACCTGCAGCTAGTCCCACCTCCTCACAGCTGATTCAACCCATTAGTTTGAATAAGTAGAAACCTGTGAATAACCACCAGATGGTCGGGGCTATCCATGAATGGGCAGAGCCAACACCTGCTCATGAATTGAGTTGACTCTTCTCAGGTAGAGCAGGTTGCAAACTGCTATATTTAAGTAATAAATGCGCGGAAACTACTACATCTTTAAGAACAAGTGGCACAGCACTGGAAACATCATGTTTGTCACTAGCTTGTGCTGTGCTCAGCAATGGTAGCATAACCTATGTGACTGGTTCCCTTTAAGGCTCCAAAGATCATGATCAGCATTTATCCCATTACAGAAACTTCTTTAACATCAATGTCCATATCTGAAGTACCAGATTTATTCTTACTGCTTTGCTAAGTTGTGGATGCCATCTTCTAGTTCTGTGGACCCTAGGCTGCTGTTTGCTTGCTTATTGTCCCATCTCCTTGCAAAAAAGCAGGTTTAGATGCTCCCGGAGGAGTGTTTGACCTGGGGGCCTAGGGCCGACCAGGGGAGTTGATCTACAGCTACTGTACAAGAAAATATTACCTGTTTTTTGGGGGTCTTTCAGACATAAATGAGTACGTTTTACCACATAATACAATGTCCAAACAGAACTGTATTGTGCAGTGTACAATACCAAGTGAGTCACATATTTGTCTGTCTTACACGTGTCTGTCTCACACATTAGTCTAACTGTCTTACACAGCTGTTTGTCTCACACATGTATCTGTCTCACACAGCTATTTGTCTTACACATATGTCTAACTGTCTTACACAGCTGTCTGTCTTACACATGTTTCTGTCATCAGGTCACCATCACGTGAATACAGCACTGATCCAACACAGAAGCAAAACATCAACTGATATCCAGGGACTCACAGAAGACGTCTTATCTGATGAGTTGTTCTCTTCTTTAATGAGTCGTTCTCTTCTATCATGAGTTTTTCTTTTTCTCTTTCCTTCTTCATCTGCAAAACCATGATGACTTTTTTGGACAAAATTCTTCCCTCAAGAATGTACCACACAGACATATTAGACTCCTGCACTTCCCTACCAATTCCTACCTCTAGTATGAGTGCCCCCCATTAAGTAATCAGGCAGTAATGTTGCCTACCATTAAATAGGTAGGTATATAGACCTTCAGAAGGAAGGTATATAGGCCCATTGTAGGTAGGTATAGTGTCCCCCTGTAGGTAGATGGGTATATATGCCCCCTGTAGGTAGATATACAGTCCCCCATAGATAGATAGGTATATATGCCCACTGTATGGAGATAGGTAGGTATATATGTTCCCTGTAGGTAATGTGGCAGGTGCGCCCCTAGTGGTAATGGTGGACAACAGCCCAAGTAGTGCAAGTAGTGTATGTCCAGTGATTGATGGCCATTGGTTCCATCCCAGTGTGAACACGGTCAGTGGGTTATCTGGAAAGGAGAAGGCAAATCCTGGGAATTATTGCTCTCCTGCAAGGTGTGAGGAGACTAGTTTAAAGAGGGTATGCCCCTACCCTGATGAGGTGTATGCATGCATGGATGAGGCTTCAGAGAGTGATGAAAATACCTGTGTAAAAGAAACATGTGGCGAGGCAGCTGATACATTTTCCCTAAAGGTAATGGAGGAAAATAGTAGCAGCATGACAGAAGTGATAGGTCCAGGGCCATTCCTAGGCTAAATTGCACTCAGGGCGAGGTGAAGAAATTTCGCGCCCCACTATCCCCAGTAACAAAATGTGCCACAATGCGACACATTGCATCACCATCAACCAAATATAAAATATACAAAAATCTTTACCACAATGTGCTAGGTATAAAACTACTAAATAATAGTCATACAGTTACCAAATAACACCGCTACACCAATCAGAATCCCAGGCAAATAGTGCCAATGTCCTACTAAGACCACATATCACCAGCACACAGTGACCGAATAATACCACCACACCATGACCCCATATCACCACCATATAGTGACTGAATAATACAAACTGACCATTACTGAATGCAAACCATTATACTACAACTAATATTACCGGCATACAGTGACCATACAGAGATGGATACCAATTGTACACAGGCTCTGCAGACATATAAATTATTACAGTAAAGTTACATCCAGGGACTTACAGGAGACGTCTCTGAAGAGTTGTTCTCTTCTCCATCTGTCCCAGACCGTCATGATGTCTTCTCCCGGCCACGATTCTTCACTGTAGACTTTACAAAACAAACATCTTAGACTCCTCCCTTTATCAGCACTGCTCTACCTATTCCTATCTCTATACAAACTCCCCATCTATAGCACCTCATATGGTAGCCATGTAGTAGCCTCTATAGCCAGATAATAGCCCCTATAGACATGTAGTAGCCCCTATAGCCAGGTAGTAGTCCCTATAGCCAGGTAGTAGCCACCTATATCCAGGTAGTAGAGTCTGTAGTAGCCCTTATAGCCAGGTAGTAGCCCCCTATAGCCAGATAGTAGATCCCTATAGCCAGGTAGTAGTCCCTTATAGCCAGGTAGTAGTCCCCTATAGTCAGGTAGTGCCCCTATAGTCAGGTAGATACCCCTGTAGCTAGGTGATGCCCCTATAGTCAGGTAGTGCCCCTATAGCCAGTAGATGCCCCTATAGTCAGTAGATGCCCCTATAGCCAGGTGATGCCCCAGTAGCCAGTAGATGCCACTGTAGCCAGGTGATTCCCTGTAGCCAGTAGATGCCCCTGTAGGCCAGGTGATGCCCCTGTAGCCAGTAGATGCCCCTTGAGCCAGGTCATGACCCGGTAGCCAGTAGATGCCCCTGAAGCCAGGTGATGCCCCTGTAGCCAGTAAATGCCCCTGTAGCCAGTAGATGCCCCTGTAGCCCCGAGATGCTCCCGTAGCCAGTCGAGGCCCCTATAGCCAGGTGATGCCCCTATAGCCAGGTGATGCCCCTTTAGCCAGTATATGCCCCGGTAGCCAGTAAATGCCGCTGCAGCCAGGTGATGCCCCTGTAGCCAGGATCTGCCCCTGTACCCAGGTGATGCCCCTGTAGCCTGTAGATGCCCCTATAGCCAGGTAGTAGCTAATTATAAAATAAAAAAAGTAATCACCTCACCAGGGTCCCTGCGTCCAGCTCCGGGAGCTGCTGACAAGCGGTGTCACTGACATCTGCTGCTCACGATGTCAAACGACTTCAGCTCCCAGGGAATCTACTATGCCGTAAGACTGTCAACATAGGAGATCCCATGGGTCGTGGCGCGGTGGTCGCTGTGAAAGCCCGTGCGACCCTGCGAGCATGATACATACAGGCAGAAAGGCAGGATGGTAACGATCCGTCCTGCCTCATCCCTGTACCAGCAGGGTGCTGACTCTGCGCGGCTGTAATAAAAAGGATGTGCAGAATCAGGGGCTATCGCCCGCCTCTAGGAACGGCCCTGAATAGGTCCTGTGGTGTATGGCGGCCTAGTGGTGGGTGCCATTTGCAGCCAGATGTCTGCTGCACCTACTGGTGTTACAATTGTGACTGAGTTGCTTAATGTAAATGTTAAGGGAAACATATATATTTCTAATGCTTTTGTAATGAAGCTTGTGGTGCAAAAACATTATTACACATATAAGCTTAGCTGAACAGCAGAGATATTCCAAGATGGCGCCTGCTACCGAACCACACCCCACCATGTGCCAGCAAGGACCAGGGTGGAAACCAAGACCATATCGAGAACCAATCCACTAGTGCACATTTCCTGAAGACTGCAAGAACGCAAGGAACTTAGCCACGCCCTGAAGCCAGTTTGTAAAAATCATGTATTGTAATAAGTCTCTCTCTTCTCTCTCTCTTTCTGCGTCTGCTTCACACTGAGGAGGAACTCACATCTGCTCCTGAGTCTAGATGTAATATCCTTCTTGCCGCAATCAGTGTTCAAATGGACAGCAGTAGTGTCAGTGCGTTACCCCAGGATCCCCAGCATTTGGCACCCAGTACGTGGGGCGTATCAGATGGGAGCTCATTCCCCTGGGGGACCTGACGGTGACAACCTGGACTTACCTTGGACTGCCAAAATGGGAGACTGATCACCCCACTTGAAACATGAAGTCTACTGATTTCTTATTGAAATCTGATAGCATGCCAGTGTATTAGGAGGACGGTTCCAGGTTGGTCGGGGTGTTTGTCCGGTCAGCCCGTGGTTATCTGTCGGCGCAGAGCGTTCCCGCTGTACTGACTCAAGAACCAATCCCACTGCGAGCCTGCCTGACTACTGTCTGGTGTTTGGAAGAGTCCTGCGGACAAGGACTGACACACGGGGTTTAATTTGAAATCCTACCCTACCTGATTTGGCTTGATGCTGTCAGTATGCAAGAATAGTAAATTCGAGCTAGTACTGAAGCACATGTTGCCAGGTTGCAGACAGAGAAGATCTAGCAGATTGATACACAGAGGAGATGTTGACAATTGCAGACTAGACAAGACTCAAGCTGATCAGGACAGCGGCAATTGCATATTAGAGAGAGAAATTCTAGCAGAAGGGACTCCGCACTAACCCGGTAACTCGGAGGGAGGTACGCTAGGACGTGTGGTGTTTAAATAGCGTTAATTATGATTAGGTTCCTCCATGTTTATGAGGGGTAAAAACGTCCCGTTATAGGGCTCAGGGTCAGTCTGCAAGGATCTAGTTGGAGGGGAAGAGAAAGAAGCATGTAGAGAAAAGAAAGAAAGAACCAAGAAGAGAAGTGTTAAAAAGATAATGAACATGTGTGGTTTTCACCAGGAGGGTAACATCAACTCAATTGTTGAGCTTTACTGAGGGGGGGGGGGTGAAAGACAACAAGGGAGGGCTTGACGATAGCAAACTTTTAGATGATGCAATAGAATTGAAAAAAAAGACAGCTGAAGAGAAATCAAAAAGAAGGGGGAAGGGGGTGGATTTGAGACTGAATGTAGGGATAAGAAAGAAATGTTTCTTGGTTATAAGCTAATGTCCACTGACCAAATGTCCCACCACCCTTATATGGAGCTGATTCCAAAGTGCTGGGAGTGTCCACAATTGTGGCCAGCAAAATCCGCCCCCCCTGCTGAGTATTGTGTTGCATGTGGCAGAGGAAGTCCAAATCCTGCTCCTTCCTGTATCAAAACATTACCAGTCCTCTATCCTCCCACTAACCTCTCACACTCCCACAACTCCAGTCCACTTCCTCATCACCTGATGAAGTCATCTGATCCTGTCCCTCCGCCCCTAAGCTTAGCCATAAGAGAGTGCAGCGGATAGATTGTAGTCAGATGGAATCAGCTCGGTATCTGATAGACCAAGGAAGCATATCAGTATAAGTTTGATATAATTTGCACTAATGTATAATTTAAATTTTGCCGTGGCCTTGTCTTTGGTCCCATTAATATATGAAGAAATTTGGCAGCTCCTTATAATTGCAGGGTATATGTAGTTACATGAAGCTGAAGGTTTACATTGTTGCTTTTTTTAATGAACTGAATAAAGGAAATGTTACAGTTTTATAATGTCACAGACAAGCCTTGTGCTTAATTTTAGGTGGTTAATCTTAATATTTGATTTGAAAAATGAACTAATTATTCCTTAACTCAGATGATGGTGAAGGTGATTTCCTGACTATAAGAATAATCATATTGGAGTACAACTAAATTATAAAAAAAAAAAAAACCAACGTGGTAATTTACTGAGCCTCATTTAAATATCTTGCATTGTGTGCAGATATATTTTTTGACCTTTCAGGGTACTTTATAAGTATATAGCCATTTTCCAGCAGGGCACGATGGCCACCACCTACGATAATAAATACTTTTTTTTTTTTTTCCCCTCCCCAAATGTTTAACTGTCTAGGGGATGTGATTTAAAACTGTCCCTGTTTATTTGCAGGAATAAAGAAGAGATATTCAAGAACGGGATCTAAAGAAATACCCAGTGACATCACTGTTAAAGCAAAGCCCCCGGGCATATAAAAATATATATATATTATATATATATTTTTTAAAGTTATGGGTTTTTTTTGAGGGGTTTTCTTTGGTAGTAACTACCCCCATCCTAAATGCTTTTTGTGAAGAGGTTTTATTAACCATAGTAAAAACGACTCGCGCAGTTCATAATTAGAAAGATCAATTTTTTTTATTTTATTTCTTTATGTTTGGAGTCCAATGATAAAGAGTTAATTTTTTTTTTTTTTTTTTTTTTTTGAGGAATTGGGAAAAATTGAGTGAAGGGTCATTGCCCTTTGTTTTTTGTTTTGTTTAATGCTTGTAGTCTGTAAATCCCTATTCTGAATCCTTATGCATTTTTTACTTTTGTAGATAAGACCACAAAACATTTTTTACCTAACAAAGCAAGAGTTTAAGACAATACTGGACTGACTATCAAAGTTAATTTATAATAAAGTTTTGGGTTTAAATTTTGTTTCTTTTAAAAAGCCCAAAATGACCCCATGGGAGGATACAACACAGCGACAAGTTTGGAGCAATATAAAGTGAATGAAGTTTATATTTTATAGACATAGAAAGCATGAAGGGGTTTTATTCAGTGACAGAAAATATAATAAAATCTTTTTTTTTTATAGCCCCAAACATATTCCGCAGCATTTTAAAAAATTCAAGGGTAAACAACTTTCAAAACCTTAAAAGTACTTACAAATGAGACACAAGGGTGGAGGGCCCCTGCCGTGAAGTTACAATCTATTAGGGTGAGGGGTAAACATACGGTAAGAATGCCAAGTTTACAAGGGGTCCCCATGTTTTAAAATGGGGGGTTTGGTTCTGAAAAAAAGGATGAACCGCCACCCAACGACATCTAATACAAAAAGGGTTTGCCTGTGAGTCCCCAAGTGCGGAGGGGAAAAGAGTGTGTGATAGCAGTTAGGGATTTGGGGGCCAGACCGGAAAAAGTTTTTTTCGGGGGCCATTTTTAAAAACGTGAGGGTTGTGAAGTGCCTGATCCCCGCGGTACATTTTCCCAGAGAATTGGTGCCACCCTTGAAATCTTGTGGGGCGGGCAGGGGAGGTTCGGATGATTGGGGAAATTTGTAGTCTAATCATCACAGAGCGGAGAGAAAACTGGTAGGGGCGGTAACAAACTGGGGAGGAGATGAGGGAGGGAGCGCTGTGGAGAGCTTTATGGGTGAGAGTCTGAGTTTATACTTATCCTGTACGGGGATGGGCAACCAGTGCATGACGACAGGGGGTTTTAGTGGGCATCAGTATAGGGGCGGAGGAAAGACAACCCGGCGCTGCATTCTGGAAGATTGGGAGGGGAGAGTTTTCAGAGGGGGAGACCGAAAAGAAGGGTTGAGTATAAAGACGAGAAAGAAAAAAGAGCAGTAATGAATTTTTGAGTCGTTTCCCCACAGTGAAAAATGGACGGATTTTGGATATTCTTGAGGTGAGGTACGGGAGTGGCAAGGATTGGTAATGGGGGAAAGTCAAAAATTTAAAGCAGATCTGGAGGGAGCGGGGTTTTAGGCCAATGCAGAAATGTTAATGTGAAAAAAATCATAAAATTATGTAAAATTATAAAAAGATCACAAAAATAAGAAAAGGAAGAGCGTTTAAAATTTATGTGGAAGTTTAAAATTTGCGCCGCTACAGAGTGAGAAGAAGGATAAAGATTTGTTTTTTTTTTTTGTTTTTTATGTTGTATTAATAAAAAATGCCAAATTTTGAGTTTTAAGAAATCTTTTTTTAACATAGTAGTTAATTTGCCCATGTATGAAAGTTTATTTTTCTAAAGTACATTCTTGCTGTGTCAGAAAGCTTCAAAGGCCAATAGGGGAATTTTTCTTTTTTAATTTTTTTATTAGGAATTTCTTCACTGCGGGGTTTTGAAGACAAACTGGAGGAGAGCGGTTATTTATGCTCTTATGTCTATAATGTGATTGAGATTAAAAAAGGGGCCCCATGTCCACCCCCCCCCGCACCCACACTTACTCTACAGGGACAATTTATTACCTGCAAGGTTTCAAGATTGTTTTCAAAGTTATTTAAATTTCCCAAAGGGGCCAGGAGCCCAAAAAGACTGAGAGAGGGTTTACGAAGGTCCAGGAGCGGGGCCACAGACAAAAAAAAGATACCAAAAAGGGGAGGGGGGATGCATTCCGCCTGCCTGCAAAAAGCCACCACGTCTGCCCCAAATTTTTGCCCCCGCCACGTCTGCGCCAGTGTTGACCGCCACTCTGCGCCAGTGTTAAATCCCCCATTCTGCCCCAAGCACGATCCGACCGCCCCTTTTGCACCGGCATTGATCCCCCCAAAGGGGCCTTGATGTCTGAACCCGCCCAAGTCCTATCATTCTTTTTGTTTTACAGTCCTATAAATATAAACTTTACAGCAAAGAGAGATCTTCACACAAAACTTTTTTTATTTATTTTTTTTCCTTTTTTTAGCCTAAAAACTGTGGCCAATGTTGTTTTTTCTGCACTTAGCAACAATAAATTTTAAAGGGCGGCCCAAGTTGATCCAGATGTTGAAAGGAAAAGAATAGGGGCCTGTCAAGGTGGGAAAGCTCAACTACAAAGGGGGGTCACTCGCATAGGATTGGCTACTCAAACCGGTGAAGCACCACACCCTTTTTTCCCCCTGCCCGCTTGGCAGGCACGGCGATTTTTTAGTTTAGGAAAAAACAATTTGAAACAAAACTCAGGGTCAGAGGTAATAATTTTTTAGGGGGATTTTTTAAAAAGGGAAACATATATATTTCTAATGCTTTGTAATGAAGTTTTGGGGTGCAAAAACATTTTTACACATATAAGCTTAGCTAAACAGCAGGATATTCCAAAGGGCCCCGCTTCCAAACCACTCCCCACCAGGGTGCCAGAAAATGGACCGGGGTGGAAACCATGACCAATCGGAAAAACCACAACTGTGCCACATTTGAAGAGCAAGAAACAAAGGGGAATTTTCCACCCCTGAAGCCAGTTTGTAAAAATCTTTTGTATTGAAATAAAGTCTCTCCTCTGGGGTCTGCTTCACACTGAGGGGGAATCATCACTCTGGTTGATGTCATTTCTTCTTGCGGCCCAGTGTTCAATTTGGACGCAGTAGTCCTGCCGGGTTACCCCTGAACCCCAGCAAAAAACACGCCAGTTTGGGTAGAGTTTTTGGGAACCCATAAAGATAAGACCAGCGGGCATGACTCACATCCCATTTATAAATGTTGTCTGCCGTTGATTTCGTGCATGGTGAAATTTTGATGGTGTCAAGAAGCAGGGGGCCCCTGATAAAGCGAGATTTCTCCTTTTAATTTTTCAGGGGCCTGTGGGGACGGGGTGGTGAAAAATGGTGCCAAGAAGTGTCCCTGATGTTGGTGAAAATGCCAGGAAAAATGTCTTGGCGACTCTAAAATTTTATTACAGGAAATCTACAGATGAGGCTGTATTGAAAAATATCTTTTTTTTGTGGCCCCTGTATGATTGTAACCTCAGGAGGGCATCAGAAGTCAAGCACCTGTTATGGGCTGAAAATCTCAGGGGTGCCGTGACCCTCGAAATCATGAAAGGGGGTTATGCTTTTAAAGGGAGAAAACAACGTGAAGGGTCTCCCGAACGGGAATCAGGTTATGGAGGGAAAAAGTGAGTCCTCGACATTAAAACTAAACCGGGGTTAAAGAATTTTGAGATAAACACAGAGGTTTTCCTTTTGTACCACTGTCCAAATAACCCTGTGATCACGACCTACGGGTTTAAGGGGGTACACAGATGACATTGTGCCACGGGGTCGGTTTTTCATGCATGGGGGTTACCATTACTGATTTTCAGGGGGGTAACCATTTGGGCAACAAAAGCGGTGTGAACAGATTCCCTCTATGGAGTTTTGACCCTGGAGGAAGGTTGGGCAAAGGTGAAAAAGGTTAGGGCCTTTAAAAGGGGGGGGGGGGGGGTATGGGGCGGGGGGAAGGGGCCCCTTTTGGGTAGTCGCTATCCCCACTAGGGGGGTTTGCAGCCGGAGACCTCAAGCAACACCCACCAAGGGTACCTCCCCTTTGGGTGGGGGTGGGACCACCATTTTGGGTGTCACCGCAATAAGTGGTTGACAACTTTTTAAAATTTAAGTGTGGCTTTTTCAGCTGTTCCTGGAGGCTCTTATTGGGAGAAGAAAAACATTTGGGGGGGGTTTTTAACTCCCCCATTTTCCCGGGGCCTGGTTTGGGATAGTTCCGGAGCCCTATTAAACTTTCCTATGCATGGGGGAAAGCGGGGGGTGGTCTGCTGCCTAAAAGGGGGAGCAGCAGAGGAACGGGAAAAAGGCTCTGGCCCCCAAACCTTAACAAGCCGAAAAATTTTGGGGGTGGCATACAGTGTTTGGATTCTGGGGTCCAGACATTGGGAATGTCTCTCTGTGTATTTTTGAAGTAGGGCTAACGGCCTAGGGGTTTTTGTTTGTCCCTGTTTTTTACTCCTGTCTCTGAATAAGCATGTGGGGGCCGCTGGAAACTGAAACCTTGCCCCGAGGCCTTTTCGCCTACGAAAGACGGGGGGCCCAAAGCCAAAGTGACCAAGATGGTTGTCCAAGCATGAGCAAGTGTTTACGTATATAAAAAAACCCCTTCAGGTAGATGGGGACACACCCCCCGTAAGAAGTGGGTAAAATGCCCTCTAGGTGGGATTATACCACTAAAGGTATACAGCTCCCAAGTAAAAGCCTCTTAAAGGGGTAGTTAACCCTGCTGTAGGTAAATTTTAATTAAATTATATATGCCCCTGAGATATACAGCCACCTTTTTGGGATGTTGCCCCATGTAGGTTACAGCCCCCCCTTTGATAGATCCGCCTCCGTAGGTAATACAAACCCACTCTATAACAGCCCCCTAGATTTACATATGCCTCCTGTAGGTAAATATCCTCCTGTAGGTGTACAGCCCCTGTAGGTATATATGGCCTTCTCTGACTGATTAGAAATATAAAAATATACCTCTCCCCTTTCACCCTTTGAGGAGCTCACTTTGGGAGCTAGTATCTGGGGATTGGGGGCAAGACTCACACTTGTTATGCGGATTTGCCTCAGGGCTCCTAGCCCGAACCACAACTTTCAGCCAGGAGATACAGCGGCACAGGGGGGCATGATAACTTGCTGTATCATGCCCCCTGCCCCGCTTATGCTGTTACCAAGGCTCTCAGGTGTACTCAGTGTGAGGTGCAGACAGTCTGCAACTATCGGTTCTCTGTTTCGCCGTTGAGAAAATGCGGGGGGCAGGGAGGGTTCACCGACTTCCTGGGGGCCAGTACAAGTCCCGTCCTGAAGTGTTTTTGCCTTGCTTGCCATAAAATTCCATATTAATAATATTTGGTATGCTGTGATCCCCAATGCCAGTGACATATTCCAGCAGCTCTGGGGATAGCTCTACCCTCCAATTTTTATTTCATGGTTTCTTTTTTTTCCCTAAGTTTTACTACTTCTGCGTTCGGGGCTCCCATATTTTAAAATGCTTCCCTTTTTTGGGAAACTGTCAGGAGATTTTATGCTGCCCCGAATAAAATCTTTGGACAACTCCTTGTAATTTTTCCATAAGAAAGCCCTCTAATTACTATGCAAAACTATCCAATACACTCAAACTCACACACTTTTTTAATTTTTGAAAACATCTTTAAATTCCGTTTGCATTCAAATTAATTGGCCAGGAAACTCCTTAATATCAATAAATGTGCTGATGAGCTTACTATGTATTAAAGATACTGGGAAAAAAAGGGGAATTTGTGTGTTCACTTGAAGATTTTATGTTTTTCCCAAGTCAGCATTTTTGGAACATAATCAAAAGGTACATGATCCCCCAAGAGGAATAAATATAAGGCAATGTTTCTTTCCATTAAACCCCTGCTATGATTTTAGTTGCCGCTTTTTTTTGTATTCCTCTCTTCTATATTTTTTTTATTACATTAAACCCAAAAAACCCGGAAGGTCAAGGGGCCCGAAACATCGTGCCATCTACGTTTGTTGTCCAAAGCTCTTGGGATGCTCCAAGTGAAAGAATGGGTATTGGGTTTTGAAAATGCACTCTAGCAAATGATCTATCTAACTTTTATATAAATATATATAATTTTAATAAAATTATTATAAATATATATATAAATATAAATAAAAAAATATATATTTAATTACTATAAGTAAATAAAAATAATAAATATTTAAATTTAAAAAATAATATAAAAATTTATTATAAATTACACACTCAAAAAAACCTACACACAAAAACTTCACAAAAAAAAGTTGGAGATTTTTGCTTATGGTTGAAATTTCCCGGATGAAAGCCACACAACTCCAGGCATTTTTAAGGGAGCTAAAGGACCCCAAATGTCACGTTAGATTTTTTGTAAACATTTTCGTCTTTTTCGAAAGTATTTCCCCCTTAAAAAAATTTTAATTTTTTTTTTGTGAAGAATCAAAAACCCAAATGGGACACAATTGTGAAGTGGAACGAAATTTAAAGAATATTTTTAAAAATTTTTTAAAAAAAAAAAAACTGAAAAGTGGGGGGTGCAAAATTTTCGGGCCCCCCTTTTCTTTCGTGCAACAAACTCACTTCAGAAGCTCAGTGAGGGTTCTGAAAAATCCAAAAGTTTTCCTAAATGGACTGATGAAAAAGAAAAATAAATCCCCCTGTGTGTACTCAAGTCTCCCGATAAAAGCCCTTCTCTGTGATAGCTCAGGGGTTTTGTTTTAAAGCGAAGAGCATCCGAGACCAGGAACACACCCAGGGGCCATGATACTTTGTGGGGAAAAGTTTTTAAAACCGGATTTTGGGTACAAAAAGATTTCCCAAATTAAACACCCCCCAGGAGCACGGCAGCGTCATATTAAAGGAAAGGAGTAAAGACCTCGCAAAACTACCAAACCCCGCCGTCCCTCTAAAATTTAATCTCAAACAAGGAGAAGACGATCAAGATGACCAAGAGCCCCTTTATACTTGGGTGAACTGCAGGATCTATAGCGGGGGGGGAAGTCTTTCCAAGGGCAACAACCCGGTTTCACTGCACAAAACGGCCTTTATAAAAAAGAGTGGAAGGGAAGAAAGGGCCAATTCTCAAAGATATCCATAAAAAAACTTGTTTAAAGTTTGCCCCAAAGCCACCTGGGGAACACCCAAAAATGGGAAGAAGGTCTTCTGGTCAGATGAAACCATAATCCAACTTTTGCCACATGCAAAAGATTGTTTGGCAAAAAAACAAATCATCACTCTGAATACCCATCCCCAAATGTCAAACATGGGGTTGGCACCCCTCATGGGGTTTTGGGTTTTTTCTTCAGCAGAACGGAAGATGGTTTTAAAAAATTTATGAGAAGATGGAGGGCCAAAAACAACCATTTGGGAAAAAACCTTTTGGAGTCCCCAAAAGACCTGAGAATGGACGAATTTATTTCAAAAATGGAAGGGTTTACAAATAAAATTTCCAGGTATTAAAAGGCCAAATCAAAGTCCCCGACCCGAATTTCCCAACGAGAAATCTGGGAAAGAGCTGAAAACTGTTTTTTCACAAAAGCTCTCCCCTCCAAACCCCACTGAGCTTGAGCTGTTCCCAAGGAAGAATGGGCTAGAATTTTTCAGTCTCCCCGATGTCAAAACTGTGAACATAAAACAAGGGGTTGCAGCGTTAATCGCAGCAAAAGGTGGCGCTACAAAGTATTAACTTAAGAGGGCCGAATAATATTGCACGCCTCACTTTTCAGTTTTTGGGGTTTTTTTACAAAAGTTTCAAAGATCCAATAAATTTCGTTCAACTTCACAATTGTGTCCCACTTGTTGTTGATTCTTCACAAAAAAAATAAAAAATTTAGATCTTTATGTTGAAATCCTAAAATGTGGCAAAAGGTTGAAAAGTTCAAAGGGGCTGAATACTTTCGCAAGGCACTGTACATCAACATGGTCAGGTACTTGACCTGATGCATAGCGCTCTCCTTGATGTCTCCAGCATTGTTGATGGCCATTGTTTCTGCTCAGAGTGAATCGACTTTCATCACTGAACAGTACTGAGGACCACTGGTCCCTCATCCAGTGTAGATGCTCCCTGGCCCATGCAAGACGATGATGCCTGTGCCTGGTGGTGTGGTCAGGTCGTCTAGCATGCACACCACATTGATGTAAATGGTTACAAATGGTCTGACGTGACACTTGGTTGCCTCTCACTATCCTTAAACATGCTTGAAGTTGTATGGGAGTCATCATCTGCAGGGCATTGCTTACAATGAAGCGGTCATCAGTGTGTGATGTAGAGAACGCATGTCCACTTCTTTGCCTTTCTGTGACTCTTCCAGTCTCTCTGTATCTCTGATGCAACCTGCTGATGACACTCAGTGACACTCTAAGCTCAGTGGCCACTTCCGTCCGAGAGCATCCTGCAATATTGAGGTAGTGTTCAATTGTAAGGTGATGTCTTGGTTTCATGATGTCAAAATGTGAACAGCATGATGAGGAGGAATGTTTAAATCCAATTTCAAATTGATCAACTAAATTTATTGAGAGATTCATGGATCAAACACATGTTTTGAATTTTGCCATGAAGCTCTTTGCTTGTTATCACAAAGTTGTGCAAAGTACTGAAACATTGAACAGTTGAATATTTGCATTCTAGAGTTAAGAGATGGTTTCATTTATTTCATTTAAAAAAATAATCAAGAAATGTTATGTTAATCCTGAAATTTCATCCAAAAGCCAAATATCCCCAACTTTTTGAGTAGTGTATATTATTTAGTTTGTGGTTAAAAGCACATTATGTCAAATGTACATCTATCTATCAAATTAATATTGTTGTTCTCTCTGGCAATAGATCATCATACATTAGGTAAAATAGCCTCTTGTGAATAGAAGGTTTGACCGGCAAGTTTTAATAAGAAATTAAAGTCTATAAATGATAAAGAACAGGGTATACTAGACCTTTCTTTTCAGTTTCAATACAAGTGTTGAAGGGATTTTTAAGTACTTTTAAAAACCTTCCTACGTACGGACCCCCCTGTCCTGGCCCGCGGGGGCGGGGGGCAACCCGTGACCCCCTCCCGGGTGCCCACCGGGTCGGGGCCGCCGCTGGGCCGGGGGGCGAGGGGGGATGCAATGCCAGGGCTCTCCCTGCCCCTGGCCGTCCGGTCCTCTCCCGGGCCCGAGGGCGCGTCCCTGGTCCTAAGGCGCGCGCGTCTCGTTCTCGAGGATTTAAAGGGGCGCCCCGTTAATTGGCAATTCCCAGGCGCTTCCCCTACTTAAAGGAGTCCCACTAACACTCCTTGCTGGATCTATGTTGCCTCGTGCCTTACTAAAGCTTCCCAAAGGTATTCTTGCCTTTCCGTGTACCAGACCCTTGCTACGTTTTCGACTCCAAACCCCATTCCCGCTGCCCTGACCTTTCCTGCCCACGATACGTTTCTGGGACTAAAATTCGGCCCATGCTGCACCTGGGGCTGCCACCGAAGCAAGTCAGTCAGGGGGGACCCCTGGTACCCTCACCCCGCAGCAAGTATCCCGCTTTGCGGGGGGGCTCTGGGAAAACCCGGGGGGTACTTAGTTCCTTTCCCCGGGCGTGGTTTAAAACTACCATTGCTTGCGGGGGCCCCGGCGGATCCCTCCCCACCCCTTTACAGTTAGACCCGCCATGGATCCCCCAAAGGGTCCCCGCAAGCATCACGGATCTCACGACGATTGTTGCCACAATCGCAACAAATCGCAAAACAAGGTCGCGTTGGGCCCACCGCCCAATGCGTCAGCTTTTTGATCCCAGCAGCAGTCCCCGCCCCATCCGTGGTCCGTTACATCTGCATTTCCTTTTGGGCCCCCGGGGACCCAAAAACCGGCTCCCTCTACCCCTCCAGCTTTGCCGGTGATCCAACTCTCGGGGTTCGTTACCCCCATTGCTCAATGCACTGGAGCTGATGGGGGATCAGTTTCCCTGGAGGGTCAAGGTGGCCTTTGTTGTGAGTCTATTTCCGGGAAGGGTAAAAGAAAAATCCTCCAAATTTAACACTGGGGGAAGTGTGGCCTGGGCCCCAAATGAACCCTAAAAAAAATAAGATAGTACTACCCTAGAGGCAAATTGAATAAAAAATTAAAACTTTTTTGGAAATATTTTAAAAGACATATTAATTAAATTGTATAAAAACCGCTCCATACCCCTCCTGTATAAAAGGGGCGTAGCGCAAAATGAACGTACATAAAGGGAAGGTTAAACCCGGGGAGTTTTTCAAAAAGGAAAACCCAAAGGGGGTACTGACCCTTAAAGCCCTATACGGGGGCTAAAAATTTCCCCTAGCCTAATAAGGGAAAATTAGCGCCCGAAAGGACGATCCTCGGAACCTACCCCTACAAAAAACAAGCCCTACAATCCCCTAAAATTCACAGCATTATAATAAGAAAAAAATTCTTATTCCCAAAAAAAAAAAGTCCAAATGTTTCGGTGCCTACCGGCCACTTCAGGGGGAAAATGATTGGTAGGCTAGAAAAAGAAGCAAGATGCCAATGGACTAGATCAATAAAAACTTTTTCCCACAAAGAATTTTTTCACAAAAAACAGCACCAGAAAACATAAATCAAGGATTAAACTCACAAACGGTAGTATTCAAGGTGGAAACAGGATAGAGCATATCTACGGGCCCCCGGTTACACTTGGTGTGCCGTTGTAAAGTGTTTTTCAACTCCAGACTATTACGATCATGTTAATCGCCCGCCCAATAAACGCTATTTTTCATTTTCCCCCCACCCAATAGGCCTTCCGGGCGGGGCTTGACCGCATGATGCGGCGTCACGTTATAAAACCGAAGGACGTACGAAATGTGGGGAAACGAGGCTGGGGACGCCCTAATAGAATAGATGAATACATGACGCTCCCAATGCGGAAATTTCGTTCGGGGCGCCCAAGGGCATATATAATACAAATATCCCATTAATTGGGAAAGCAGCCGTCCTAGCCCCCTGTCAGTCAGGTAAACCGGGGCATCCAAACAAAAAGATTTTGGAAAGTATAAAAACTGTAATGTCGGATCGCCATTGTTAGTGGGTAAAAAACAGGCTAGTATCCTAAACAAGGGGGAATCAGCAAGAGAATAGATGTTAAGACAAGGAAAATAGCCAGTTAAGCAGACAAATAGCCCATCTAAATATCGACCGGGGAAAAACCACAATTCAACATATATCATTACCTGGGCAAAGTCAGAAATAATACCCACCCCAGCAAAATTAATCTTAAGCAAATACTTTACAGGAAACAGTTGAAAAATTTAGTGTTATTTAGCCCCTTAGGGGAAAGTTCAAATTTTTAAATCCGAAAGGGTTTTTTCGAGTAACCTTATCCAAGTCTCCTTTTTGGGGGGGTTGATCTGCAATCCCTTTTGAAATTTTGGGTGTTTGTAATACCTTCATTGCCCCAAATATCCTTGCTAGGGGGGTATCCCTCTTGTGTCGTAATCGCCAAGGTGTTCCCCAATAGTCGGGGGAATTTCTAGTGGTTTTTTCCTACATTTCTTTACCGCATTTACAACTAACAAAGGGGACAATCCTGACGTCCCACAGTTGATAAAAGTCTCATAGGAAAAGTTGTCCTTTTGTTGGTAGTAAGGATTTTCCTGTTTCGATGAATTCATCCAATACAGCCAACTCTAAAAAATGCCGAGTGGTTGTTGTCAAGCCGGTATTATGGGGTGGCGGAGAGTAAGTGACTCTTAACTAGTTATCTCGTAACTCCGTCCTTTCCTGAAAGTAATCAGTGGGCGTGGGCCCCCTTTTTAAATTTTTTGTCAGGATAATCACCCGGGTCTCCCAGTGTTTGTGAGGATATCTTGACCCCTTGGGCCTCTAAAAGTACCTATAATCTTGTTAAATCATTCTCTGGTTTTAATGGCGCTGTTTTGGGGCCAATATTTAGATCTTTCTGTGTTCAGCGCATATGATATCCCCCATTTTGAATCTTTAGGGTATCCTTTTTCTTAAAAAAGATGTTTTTGATAGGGGGCCCGTTTTTTAAAATTTTTCTGTGCTTGAACAGTTTCTGCGTAAACGAAAAAAGGAAACCCCCCGTGGTTTTTCCCCCCTTTTTTTAAAGGTACAGGGTGACACTACCCAAGAAGGAGTGAGTTAGATACGTCGGTTTCCGAAAATTGTGGTTGAGATACATCCTTTATGTTTCTTCGTGATCTTGACATCGAGAAAAGTTAAGGGGTTGGCCTGATTTTGATAACTTAACCCCAGGGATTTAAAAAATTAAAATGTTTTAATGAAAGCCCGAAATCTGATTTACCCCTTCCAAAACGATGAAAATTTTCATCTATGTAGCGGGGCCCAAAAACCCCCTTGGTTTGTCCAGATGGGGCTTCTCTCCCAAAGACATGCTGACTCTCCCCCCCAGCCGAGATACAGGGGCATACAGGGGCGCAAGGGCCCCCTCGCAGTTCCCCAAACTGGGGGAAGAATCGTCACCGAATGAAAATAATTTTTGTAAGGACAAATTGCAAAAGTTTAATTTAAAAGTCTTTTTGGTTTAAAGGCAAATGGGTCCCCACTTTTCAAAAAAAATCTTACTGCCCCCAAAGCCCCAAATCAGGGGGTCTGGTGATAGTGCCTCGACGTCTATGCTGGAACCAAGCTTCGGGGGGACCTTACCCCATCAAGTTTTCAAGCAATTATGTGTCTTTAGTGAAAAAAAGGGACTCCACAAAGGGGCCAAAACATGGTCAAGGGGAGATCCCACAATTTTGAGTAAGGGAATCGTACCTGACACATTGGCGACCCCTTTAAAGGGGTCATTCCCTTATGTTTCTTGGAAAAAATAAAATGGGTACCTTTTTGGAATTTGGAAATAGAAAAACCCAAAATCTTGTGCTGAGATAAGTTTTTTTGCTTTTGCATCAGTTAATAGAGATAGTAGTTCACCTTTAAAATTTTCCGTAGGGTCACTGACTAGTTTTTGGTAACAAGTTATATCCCCCAGTAGTCTATTGCACATCTCCAGATATTTCTCATGGTCTAGGAGCACAATATTGCCCCCCTTATCGGAGGCTTTTATTATGAGATTATGGTCCCGTTCTAACTTGAGGACTGCCTCATTTTCATGTCTTGTATAGTTTACGGAGAATTTTTTATTATTGAGCCTCTCCAAGTCCTTAGTCACTTGTGAGACAAAAATATCCACACATGAAATATCCCCCAAGGGCGGCATTTTAGTGCTCTTTGGTTTAAGCTCAGTAAATGGGCCTTGACCAGTGTTAATTCTATCCTCTGATATTTCATAGAGGAGTTTAACACCTTCCAGAAGATCCTCCCCAATCCCCAGCTCTGCACACTCCCTCCTATTTTAGGCAGTGATATTTGTGCCATTTTAGTTTACGTCCGAAAAGGTTAATGTCCTTGACCCACCTAAAAGCATCAAATCTCATGGTGGGAACAAAGGACAAGCCCAATTTTAGGATATTCATTTCACTTGGAGATAGGGGGTGAGAAGATAAGTTGATGATCAATTTTGAATCTTCACTTATCTTGGTTTCTGACCTGTGGGAGTACGGTCTCTTAGTTGAAAGGGGTGATTCCCCTCTAAAAAAGGTCTTTGAGAACCCCTTTGTCGTCGGCCTCTCCCTCTTTCTCCTCCTCTCGTACCCTCTGCCCGTTGTTGGCTTCGACTCTGTCGTCTGTTCTGTTCACGTTCAGAGTCTGATAGTTCAGTGTCCGTAGAGGAAACTAATATTTTCTGTTCCCTACTTTCTTTAATATCAGAGTATATATATGCTTTATTTTCCCTGAAATCCGAGAGATCACGCACAAATTGTTTGTGCTTTCGGTCCTTAATATGGTATTGATATCTGTCTAGTGTATTATGTAGATGTTTCTCTTTGGTAGTATAGTCTGGATGTTGTTCAAAACTCCTTACCAGTTCTAATTGCTCTTTTAATTTTTGATTTAGTATCTCTAGACTTGATTGTTCATCTTCTAAGAGAAGTTGCATAAATTTTAAGGAACTAGTTGTAGCTTCCTCTTCCCACTTTTTAATGAAGCCTGGGCCTCTCACTTTGGTACCAGGGGTCAAGGAGATACGGAGACCGCGTGGTACAATTTGATGTTTTATATAGTTTTGTAGACTCTGAACCTCCCACCAGGTAGAAATTTGATCTCTATAGATCTTCTGTAATTCTTTGAAGGCTATATTAAAGGATGGTGTATATTTCTTCTGTGCAAATTCCTTGTCTGAGAATATCTCATTAACCTCATTCAGCCACTGATTAGTATCTAGCCCTGTCTTAAAGAATCCGGCCATATCAAATCACCATAAAGTAAAAGAAGAATCCCTCTCTAATATTAACACTGGGGGTAAGTGTGGCCTAGGCGCCAATGAACCTAAAGAAAAATAAGATAATACTATCCTAGACGGCACATTAGAATAAAAATTAACTTTTATTTGGAAATATTTTAAAAGACATATTAATTCAAATTGTATACGAACCGCTCGCAGTAGCCTCCTGTATATAAGGGCGGTAGCGCTAAATGATACTGTACATGAAGGGAAGGTTATAAAGGCCGGGAGTTATTCACAAAGGAGTAACCAAGGGTACTGACCCTGTAAAGCCCTATACAGGCTAAGAATTCCCTAGCCTAATAACGGAAATTAGCGCCCTGATAAGGACGATCCCGTCAGGAACCTACCCCTACAAAAAACAAGCCCTACAATGCCCTAATATATCACAGCATTATAATAATGAAATAAGTATCTTACTTCCAGAAAAAAAGTCCCAACATGTTTCGGTGCCTACCCGGACCACTTCAGGGGACAATGATTGGTAGGCTAGAAAAAGAAGCAAGATGACCAATGGACATAGATCAATATAAACATTTCCCACAAAGAATGTGTTCACAAAACAACAGCACTCAGAAAACATAAATCAAGGATTAAACTCACCAACGGTAGATATTCAGAGGTGGTAACAGGACTAGAGCATATGGCTCACGGCGTCCGGATACAGCTATGGTGTGCCGTATGTAAAGTGCTTTTCAACTCCAGACTATATACAGATCATGTTAATCGCCCGCCCAATCAGAACGCTAGTGTTTCATATTCCTCCCACCAATAGGTCCTTCCAGGCTGAGGCTTGAGCCGCATGATGCGGCGTCACTGTGTATAAACCGGAAGTGACGTACGCAATGTGCGGAACGAGGCTAGAGACGCACGCTAATAGAATAGATGAATACCATGACGCTCCCAATGCGGAAATGACGTATCGGGGCGCCGAAGGGCATATATAATACAAATATGCCCATTAATTAGGAATGCAGCCGTCCTAGCCGCCCTGTACAGGTCAGGTAAACACGGGGCATCCATCATAAAGATTTTGGAAAGTATAAAAGCTGTAATTTCGGATCGCCATTGTAGGGCTAAAAACGGCTAGTATCCATAAAAAAATGGAGAGATACATAAAGAAATTTGATTTTAAGACAAGGAAAATCACATTTTAAAAGCAGACAAATACCCCATCTAAATATCGGGCCCGGGGGGAATACCACAATTCAATATATTCATTACCCATGGTCAAAGTAGAAATGAATCCCCTACCCCAGCAAAATATAACCCTAAATGCAAGTACTTTACAGGAAACAGTTGAAATTCAGCTTCATTTACCCCCTTTTTTTAGGAAAAAGACTTCAATTTATAAATCCAAAGGGAAAATTCTTTACAGAGTAAATCCCTTTTCCCAAAGTCCCCTTTTCTAGGATGGGGTCTGATCATGCAATCCCTCTGAATTTAGATGTTTGAAACCCCTTTTCATTGCCAGCCAAATATGCCTTGCTAGGGGGGTTCCCTCTTTTGATATCCCCCAAGGGTTCCCCAAAACTTGGGGGTTCCATTTTTTTTAAATATTCTTTACGCATTTACAACTAACAAGGTAAAACAATCCCCAACGTCCTACAGTTTAAAATTTTTCTCATGGGGAAACGTTGCCCTGTTTGTTGGTGTGAAGGATTTCCTTTTCATAAAATTACATCCAATACAGCCACTACATCTAAACATGCCGAGTGGTTTCTTCAAGCCAGGAAATTAGGGGCTGGCGGGGGATGATAGTGACTAAAAAATTTTATCTCTTGACTCCTTTTTCCTAAAAGAAAATCGTGGGGTGGCCCACTTTAATTTTAAAATGTCGGGATCAATCCCCCAGGGTCTCCCAGTTTTAGAGGAAAAACCTGACCTCCTTAAGGCCTCACAAAATCTTAACTCTTTTTTAAAAATTATTCTTGGTTTCAATGTGCCTTTTTGGGACCAAAGTTTAGATCTATCTGTTTTTCAGCGCAGAGATATCCCTTTTTATGAATTTCAGGGTACCCTTTTTTTCTCTAAAACAGTTTTAATAGGGGCCTTTTCTTAATTCCTCTGTGCTTAACAGTTTCGCAAGCAAGAAACTGACCGGTGGTACCCCCCTTTTTTTATGGACGGGATGACTACTACCCAATAAAGGAGTATTTGATGACGCGGTTTCCGAAAGATTGTGGTAGATAAAATCCTTCATGCTTTCGTGATCTTGCATCGAGAAATTTAAAGGGAGTTGGCCTGTATTTCGACGGAATCTTAGCCCCCAGGGATTAACTTTAAAGATGTTAATGAATGACCCAAAATCTATTTGGACCATTCCAACGATGAAAATATATCTATGTAGCGGTCAAAGCCCCCCACTTGGTTTTGTCCAGAGGGACATCTCTCCCCAAAGACATGCTGACCTCCCACATAGATACAGGTTCCATACGATGGGGCGAAAGGGCTCCCCCTCGCAGTTCCCCCCAGTGGGGGAAAAAGAATCTTCACCAATAAAATAAATTTTTTTAAGGACAAAAATTTCAAAAAGTTTAATACAAATCATTTTGTAAGGGAAACTGGGTCCTTCTTTTCAAAAAATATCTTACTGCCCCCAAAGCCCCAATCAGGGGAATACTGGTTATATGCCTCGACGTCTATTGGCAAGCCGCTCTCAGGGGGGACCTTACCCATCAAGTTTACAAGCAGATTCAAGTGTCTTAGTGAAAGATGAAAGGGACTCCACAAAGGGGCCAATACATGGGAGGTAATCCCACAATTTTTTAGTAAGGGAATGATACCCGAACGATTGGTCGACCCCTTTTTGGGGCTCTTCCCTTATTTTCTTTGGTAAACTATAAAATGTTGGTACTTTGGAGATTTAGGAAATAAAACCAAACTCTTGTGTGAAAAGTTTTTTTTGCTTTTGCATCGTTTGTAGAGATAGTAGTTCCCCTTTAAAATTTTCCGAGGGTCATGACTGTTTTTGGTAAAAGTTATGCCCCCAGTAGTCTATTTCACATTCCCGAATTTTTTCAGGTCTAGGGGCACAATATTGCCCCCCCCACGGAGGTTTTATTTTGAGATTTGGTCCCGTTTAATGAGGATGCCTCATTTTCAGTCTTGTATAGTTTACGGAGAATTTTTTATTCTGAGCCTCTCCCAAATCCTTAGTCACTTTAACAAAAATATCCCCCAATGAAAATCCCCCAAGGGCGGCATTTTAGTGCTCCTTTGGTTTTAAACTCAGAAATGGGCCTTGACCATATTAATTTTATCCTTGATATTTCATAGAGGAGTTTTAAAACCTTTTCCCGAAATCCTCCCCAATCCCAGCTCGCACACTCCCCCCTATTTTTTAGGCAGTGATATTTGTGCCATTTTAGTTTACGTCCGAAAAGGTTAATTTTCCTTTACCCCAAAACCCAAAAGCAGAGGGTAAAAAAAGGGGGAGAAAGAGGGAGAGGCCGGCGACAAAGGGGGTTCTCCAAGACCTTTTTTAGAGGGGGGTCACCCCTTTTCAACTAAAAACCTTACTCCCACAGGGCAAAAAACCCAAAAAATGAAGATTCAAAATTGTCATCAATTTCTTCTCACCCCTATCCCAAGTGAAATAAATCCCAAAATTGGGCTTGTCCCCTTTTTTCCCACCAGAGATTTGATGCTTTTGGGGGGTCAAGGGAAATTTCCTTTCGGACGAAAAAATAAAATGCACAAATCACGCCTAAAAAATAGGAGGGGAGTGGCAGGCTGGGGGTTTTGGGGGGATCTTTGGAAGGTGTTAAACCCTCTATGAAAAATAGAGGATGAATTAAATGGTCAAGGCCCATTTACTGGGGCTTTAAACCAAGGGCACTTAAATGCCGCCCCCTTGGGGGATATTTCATGTGTGGAATTTTGTCTCACAAACAAAAACTTGGGGTGGGGGGGGGCATAATAAAAATTCTCCCCAAACTATACAAGACATGAAAAAGAGGAGTCCCCAAGTTAGAAAGGGACCATAACCATAAAAAAAGCCTCCGATAAGGGGGGGCAAAATTGTGCTCCTAGACCTGAAAAAAAAATTGAGATGTGAATAGACTCGGGGACATAAATTTTACCAAAAAACTATCAGTGACCTGGAAAATTTTTAAAGTGAACTACTATCTTACTAACTGATGCAAAACAAAAAAACTTTTTCTCCCCACAAAGTTTGAGTTTCTATTTTCCTAAATCTCCAAAAGTACCAAATTTTAAGTTTACCTAAGAAACATAAGGGGAAAGAGCCCCTTTAAAGGGCACCAATCGTGTCAGGACGATTCCCTTACTCAAATTGTGGGGTCTCCTTGACATGTATTGGCACCCTTTGTGGAGTCCCTTTCATCTTTCAACTAAAGACACAAATGAATCTGCTTGGAAAAACTTGATGGGGTACAGGTCCTCCCTGAGGGGCTTGCCAGCATAGACTCGAGGCACTTTTCACCAGTATTCCCCCCATGAGTTGGGCATTGGGGGCCAGTAAGATTATTTTTGCAAAGTAGAAGGGGACCCAGTTTGCCCCCTTTCACAATGACTTTGTATTAAACCTTGTTGCAATTTGTCCTTACTAAAATTATTTTCTATTCGGTGACAGAATTCTTCCACCGAGTGAAGGGAAACTGCGATGGGGTGCCCTTGCGCCCCATCGTATGCGAACCTGGGAATCTCGGCGGGGGGGTGAGGAAGTCAAGCAGGGTTTTTTTGGTGAGAGCATGTCCATTCTGGACAAACCAAGTGGGGGCTTTGGACCCGCTACATAGATGATATTTTCATCGTGTGGAATGGGTCCAAAAACAGATTTCGGGTCATTCATTGAACATCTTAATGTTAATCCCTGGGGGGTCTAAAGATTCACGTCAGAAAATACAGGCCAACTCCTTTAACATTTCTCGATGGTCAAGATCACGAAAGCATTGAACGGATGTATCTCAACCACAATCTTTTTGGAAACCCGACGTCATCTAACTCCACTCCTTCATTGGCGTAGTAGTCATCCTGTACCATTAAAAAAGGGGGGGATCCCACGGGGTCGTTTTTCGCTTACCAAAATGTTTAAGCAAGGGGAAAATTTAAAGAAACGGGCCCCTATCTAAAAATTTTTTTGAAAAAAAGGATCCCCAAGATGTCATAATGGGGGGATTCATCATGCGCTGAACCAGATAGATTTTTGGGCCCCAAAACAGCGACATTAAAACCAGAGAAATGATTTAACAAAGTTATAGGTATTTTTTGATGAGGCCTCAAAGGGGGTCAGAGTTCCTCTCAAACACTGGGAACCCTGGGATTGACCTTACAAAAAAGTTAAAGGGGGCCCAGCCCACTGATTACTTTCGGGAAAAAAGGACGGATTTACGAGATAGCTAGTTAAGAGTCACTATACATCCCGCCAGCCATATACCTGGCTTTACAGACAAACCCTCGGCTGTTTAGATGTTAGTGGGTGTTTTGGATGTAAGTTCATCGAAACGGTAAAACCTTCATAGCCAAAAAAGGACAACGTTTCCTGATGGGGAATTTTACACTGTAGGACGTCAGGGATTGTCTACCTTTTTAGTTTTAAATGCGGTAAAAATATGTAGGAAAAAAACCCCTAAGAATTCCGCCCACGTATTGGGGAACCCTTGGCATATACACAAAGGGATACCCCCCTAGAAGGCAATTTTCTGGGCAAAATAAGGTGATTACAAAAAAAACTCAAATTCAAGGGGTTGAAAAAATGAAAACAACCACATCCTAGAAAAGGGGACTTGGATAAGGGTTAGTAAAAAAATCCTTTTTTGGTTTATAAAATTTAAGACTCTTTACCCCCAAGGGCAAATTAACGTGAATTTCAACTGTTTTCCCCTAAATTTTTGATTTAATTATATTTTGTGGGGTTGGGAAGTCATTCTACTTTGACCCTGGGGGAGATATATTTTTGGGGAATTTGTGGATTCCCCTCGTATTTTGATGGGATTTGTTTGCTTTAAACTGTGCAAATTTTCCTTGCTTCATCAATTTCCTATGCTGATTCTCCATTTTTATGGTACAGCCTGTTTATTGCCACTAAAA
>JAODAL010023604.1:0-62359 GCA_025379985.1 Phyllomedusa bahiana
GAACCCTTAACATGGTGGCGATGGAAACCTCTATTAGGCTTCCCGCTGCCATGTTAATGGATTGGCACCCCACAAACTCTCTGCGGGGGGTGGCGATCGGAGAGGGGAACGGTCCAGCCCCATTGCTCACATTTTTTATGCTGGGGCCCATAATTTTTTTTTTTAGTCCTCAACGGGTTTTGGGCCCAGAGGTGTATGTTAATTTCCCAGGACTAGTATGAGAGAGGGGAGGGTAACCCAAAATTTAACACACCGCTCCCTTCATAGAAGCCCTTTGTAACATTTAAATCACAGACACGTGGAGGGAAAAAAGGCAAATTGAACAATTTGTCCAATTGCCTTAGGGGTTTACTCATTTGTTGCAATTTGGGGGTTGTACTCACTTTTGTTGCAACTTAGGGGTGTACTCGCTTTTGTGGTTTAGACTTGATGACTGTGTTGATTTTTTTGAGGGTCACCAAATTTTTCCCTGTTATACAAGGGTCTATGACTCTTTACATTGCATAAAAGTGTAGTCTTCGTTGCCCCCATAAAAACATTTATATTTAAAAAGATGTGGGGGTTTTTATTACTTTTGTGAATACTGTAAAAAAAAACGAGTTAAAAAACGCCCCCTTTGCCTTTTTTAAAAGAAAAAATAAAGCAAAACATAATTGATATCCTCAGTCTGTAAAAGTTTGATCTATTAAAAAACAAAAATAATTTAAACCCCTACAAAAAAAAACAGAGAAAAAATACCCAACATCAAAATTGGTGGGTGGGGGTTTTTCTCAGAGTAAAACAAACAAAAAATTACACATTGGGTGTCGTGGGGAAACAATGAGAATAAGAAAACAGCCATTTTCATCCAGGTGAACCCTAAAAAAGCAACCCCCAAAAATGCCCAATTTAGTTTTTTTTCTGTTCCACCCCACAAAGAATTTTTTGGGATTTCCCCGTTTGTTAATGGGTTGGTGTAAAGGGCTATTAAAAAAATCTTGTCCGCGAAAAAAACAAGCCCTAATAAATTACAAGGGGAAAAAAATAAAACCTCAGGGGAATTGGAAGCGGAGAAGAAAAAAGGTACACAATTTTAAGGGGTTTTTTCACCATGGAGTTTCTGTCAGCTGTAGGTGGTTTGTAGAGTGATTGTTCTCTGTAACTAGCTGGCAGTAACATGACAAAAGCAGGGGATGTTATCTCCCTAAACAAAGCACCATTGTGGGCGTGAAAAAAATTGTTATTGTAACAACGCTAAAAATTTTTAGAGATAATTTGTCTGCTCCCTGTGAGTCTCCCCTCATGGGGAAAAACCCCTTCCTATCTCTTCTAACAAAAAGCAGGATTAGGGGCCTCCCCAGGCAGAGGAATTTTCTCCATTTTGTAGCCCTCACCGGCCAAGGGGGGGCGGATTTTCTCCGCTGTTTGAGATTCAAGCCCCCCCCCCTTCACATAGACTTTTTCAATTCTGCCCCGAAAAAAGGGTGGGGGAAAATAAATTTCTATGGTTTAACCGCCGGAGGGCTAAAAAAAACCCCCAGGGAAAACCTGTGCGTGGGGATGCTGCCGAGTCTTCCATAGAGGCCGTTGTAAAGGGTGCAGAGGGTTTTTCCCAAGACCGAAAACCCCTTGCCGGGGGAAAGCCCTTTGGCATGAAACAATAAATCCGTGTGCACACATGCAAAAATTTAAAATCTCTCATCTCATGAAAATAAAACTTTTGCCCAATGTTTTTAGAAAAAGTTTCAATTTATTGCCTCTACATTTTAAAAGCTAATTTTTGTAGTGGAACAGGGGTGCCAGTAGGGCAAACGTGCAGTAATCCTGTGGGGGGCCCAAATAAAAAAGGGGCCCACTGATATGTTAAAAAAGGAACTATATGGGGGGGAGCCCCCATTTGATTTGACTGATGGGACCCGAAACAGTTAATAGATGTTGATCCAGCCCTGAGTGAGAAAACCCCTTTGGGGAGGGGGGGCATACAAAATAGTTTTTGAAATGGGTTTTAAAAATTGCTTTTTTTTTATTGGGGCCGAAATGTCATCATTTTTTTTGAGATAACCCTTGTGGCACCCCCCATCTGCAAGTCTGTTGTTACAACTTATGGGGCACCGGGCAAAGCCCCCGAGAATCAAAAGTTAACGCCCCTTGTAAACCTGCGAAAAACTATAAACTGGCTCGTGTTCCCCTTATTACGAACCCAAAGGGCCGTTTTTTAAATAACTGCTCTTAAAAAAAACCCAGAAGCCATCGGGCCCTTTAAAACCATACTTCTGCCACGAATGTAAAAGAGCTTTAGCACAAAATGGAATTCGGAGAAATAGGTATTCACTGGACAGAAACCCCCCTGATTTTGCCCCTAAATGGGGGAAATCTTTAGAAATCTAAACATTTTTACTTGCACTGCAGGGACCAAAAAGGAGATTTGCATTTTCTTGCTTGGATTGGGGAAAGGTTTTCCTCGAAGGGTCGACCCCCCTAAAACAGGGGAAACTCACTGGTCACAAACCTTATTTTTGAAAAGTATGTGGAAAGGGGTTCCCAATCATTCAGGTCTGGTTAAGAAATGAGGACCAACGGGGAGAAGCCTTACCTGCTCGTGTGGGGGAATGTTTTAGGCAAAGACAATCTGGCAAAAAAAAGATACCCATTCTGGGGAAAATTTTCTATTGTTGGGAGTGGGGATAATTCTTCATCCGCCCCGACCACGCGAAAACAAATTTTAGTTACTCTAGCCATAACCCGTTTTCATTTTCCCAAAATGTAAAAAGGCGATTTGGTGGAAGTCTTTCTCGGGAACACTGAGGATTCACAGGCGAAAAAACCATTTTCTTGCCCCGTCCCCAAAAAAGTTTTGTTGGAAGTGTCCTTGGGGAACACCAACGAGTTCACTCCATCACAAGCTTTTTCTTGCCCCGAATGTGATAAACCCCTTTTACAAGCGATCCAATCGGACGACAAAGAACACAACGGAGAAAGCCATATCGGCTCAGACTGCGACAAACCTTTAGTCGAAAACCCCTTGATACGCCACCAGGGGTCCACAATGAGGGAACCATTTCTCTTTGGGGGAGTGCGGAAAGTTTTTTACCCGGGAGGCGGGCACTTCCCACCCCCGAAGGTCCAAATAAAAGGTTCCCCTGCCTAAGAAGTGGGAAAGTATTTACCACCAGTCCGAACTCCTAAAATAAAAGACTCATTGGGAAAAACCCCACCCCTGCCGGTTTGGGGGAAAGTGTTTACAACTGCCATCCTTGTCAACCACGAGTTCACACTGGATCAAATCAATACCCCCCTCGAATGAAAATAAATGGTTTGCTCAAAAAACTGCTCCAGCAAACTTTTTATCCCCAAGGGGGAGAAAAAACATTCGAGTGTACGTCTGCAAGAAACGCTTTGGCCAGAAGTCCCTGTTTAAACAGAAAAGGTTCAACTAAGTAAAGCAATTTTTCCTTTTCCGGACTGTGAAACAACATTTCTTGAGCAAGGCCCCATCTGAAAAGCATCTTTCTTCACACGGGGAAAAAAAGTTTTGGGGTTTTGGAGTGGGGAAAACTTTTTTTTGGAAGCCAAACCCAAACAGCACCAAAACCCCGGAGTTAGGCCGTTTCTTGCGATTCTTGCGAGAAGGCCTCGCACCAAAGCCCCTTGTCCGACAAATCCTTTTTCAAGGGCGGAAGCCCTTTATCTGTTCCCAAGTGGCAAAAATTTTTTCATACTCGAAACCAAATCTGCATGAGAAATTAAAAGGGGTCAGCCTTTTTTTTGTTCCGAGGCGGAAAAGTCTTCTCTCAGAAGTCAGGCTTTAAGGCACTTTTGGGGCCCCAAAAAAAGGGGAAAACCCTTCTCCTTTTAAGTGTGGGAAATGTTTCAGCATCCATTCTGCCCTCATAAACCATACAAAAATACATACTGGGGAGAAGCCGTTTTCATGTTCCAATTGTCTGAAAAGTTTTAGTCACAAGTCCCGTCTAGACAGGCACAAAAGAGTTCATCGGGAGGAGAAGCCATATACTTGCTCAGAATGTGGACTTGGTTTTACCAACAGTTCCAGCCTAACGAAACATCAGGCTATTCATGAAGGGAAAAAAACCCTTCTCTTGTCCCGAAGGAAAAAGGGTTTAAATGGAAGTTGTCTCTTGTGGAACATATGCGACTCCATACAGGAGAAAAGCCACATATATGCACATTGTGTGGCCTGAGCTATTCAAGGAGGGCTGCCCTTAGGAAGCACCAGAGAACCCATACAACAGAAGAAGTGGAAAAATTAAATGCTCAGATCTCAACGAACCTCAAAAACAAAGTAATTCGTTACAACGACAATTGGGAATTTCAGAAAACCAAAAAGATTTTTAAAAAATAAATGTCAAATTGGAAAACAAAGAGGAAGATGAGTGGGCTTCTGATATGGAGTTACCTGAAAACTGACCTTTAAAGCACCATCTTTTTGTAATGTTTCCCCAAAAATGAGAAAATTGACAGTTTGTGTTAATGGTATGGTCCCCAAAAAAAAATGTATATTTTTTGTCATACATGGGTTCAAAAGTATTTCCCACCCCCTTTAATTTTCCCATCTTTAAATTCCCCAAAATTAAAAGTATTTAAGGGGAAGATATTCCCCTTTTTGAGCAAATCATTGCCTCCCACCCAGCCGCCGTACAATTTTGCTCTGCACGATGAGGCAAAACCCCGAAAAGGCGTAGCAGTGAGTGGACTGGGTAATATTTTCCTTTTTCTTTTTAAAGACTCAGTAGCGGAAACAAATTGGGATTTTTTACTCCAAAGTGGGGGCTCAAGCTTCTCGTCTTTCCCTAATGCCTTGTGATATATTGTTATGTTATGTGATAACAACATGCATAGCAAAGTATTTTGAAATTCAAAAAATGTATGCGCTTTTATAAACTTTTTTCAAATTTTTAAAAACTGAAAAGAGTGGGAACACATGTATTTGCCCTCCCATTTTTTAGAATCACCCTTTGCTGCAATGACGCTGTATCGGGTTGGGGGGGGGTCTTAGCAGCTTTTCAATCTAGAGGCTGGGGTGAATTCTTGCCCCCTTCTTTTTTGCAGAAAAGCTTGGGTCGTCAATTGGTTGCAAACAAAATTTTGAAAAATAATTTTAAGTCCGCCCAATTTTCAATTGGGTTTGGGTCTGGGGTGACTGGGGCCCTTATAAAAACAGAATTACTTTGATGTAAACACTTCATTGTAGCTTTGGTGTAGTTTGGGATATGTTACATGGCGCTTCGACACGACCTGTTCACAGGGGTTTTTGGGCGTATTTCAGCCCCTAATTGGCCGTACTGTTGGGTTTTTCGGTCTGAAAACGGGGCCCGCTTTTTAATCCACTTCTCATAGAGAATAGGATTATGGCCCCTCTCCGCGTCGGGCTAGGGACGGGGGAGAGAAGTGCATGCTATTATTTTCCCGGGGTATCCGCGCCGTGGGTTTGAGCTTGCCGGCTCCCTCGCCCCGCCCCCATCTACACAGCGTAATTGCGGGGGCGAAATACGCCCCGCAATTAAACCGTGTGAACATAGCCTTAGAAGAACGCGCTCTTTTAAAGCGCTGGGGGGGACGTTACATCTTTCTGCTGGTGTTCAATAAGTGGCGGGGAAGACGGTATATAATCGTAGCTCTCATAGAAGCGGTGTGATTTACCGTAATTACAGGCAGTATTTCGGGGTGCATTGTGGCGTAATTACGTCCCGAAATATGTCCTAAAAGACGCCGTGTGAACATGGCCTTAGGGTTGTTGTCCGGCTGGAAGGTGAACCTACGCCACATTCTCAAGTTTTTTGCAGCCTCTAACAGGTTTTCCTTCAGGATTGTCCTTTATTTAGCTCCATCCATCTTCTCATCAACTCTGAGCAGCTTCTCAGTCCCTACTGAAGCAAAGCTTTACATGATTCTGCTGCATCAAGCTTCACGGTGGGGATAGTGTGTTCAGGGTTATCTGCAATCTTGACTCCACACATAACATTTGGCATCCTAGCCAAAAAGTTCAATTTTGGTTTTATCTGCCCAAAGTCCCTTTATCCTCATTCTTGCTTTGTCCCCTAGATAGCTTTTTGTAAACCTGGACTTTTCATCGCTTTCTTCTTGCCACTGTTTCATACTGGCCAAATTTGTGGAGTAAATGACTAAGAGTTGGTCTGTGGACAAATTATCCCACCGGATCTGTGGATCTCTGCAGCACATTCAGAATGACCCTTATCCTCTCGACTGCTTCTCTAATTAGGCCATGTCTGGGGTGTCAGGTTACGTGGACGGCCATGTCTTGGTAGGTTAGCAGTTGTGCCATACTCCTTCCATTTACGGATGATGAACCGTTCTCCGTTCAGAGCTTGGGCTATTTTTTTTAAACCTAACCCTGCAGTACACTTTGCCACAACTTTATCCCTATCTAATGTGCGTCTAGGATTTCATGATATTGTTTGTTCATTAATGCTCTCTATCAAACCTCTGAGGCCTTCACAAAACAACTGTAGTTGTATTGAGAATAAATTATATACAGATGTACATTTACTTATTAGGTGACTATTAAAGGCAACTGGTCACACTGGCTTTTATTTATGAATATCAGAGTACAGGGGGCTAAATACATAAGCAGGCCACACTTTTCAGTTTGTCATAAATTTGGAAAAGCACTTATCGTTTACTTTATACTTCACTTTCTTTTTTTGTTGTAGCTGTTTAAAAATGAGGAACCGCGCAAAGAGCATGACTACTTTCACAACCTACCATTGGTGTGTATATATACACACAATGGAGAAAATAAGTATTTGATACACTGGCAATTTTGAAAGTCTTCCCATCTACAAATAACAGAGAAGTCTGTAATATTTATCATATATACACTTCAATTGTGAGAAACAGAATGTAAAAAAAAATCCAGAAAATCACATTGTATGATTTTTAAATAATTAATTTGCATTTTATTGCATGAAATAAGCATTTATTCACCAACCAGCAGGAATTCTGACTCTCACAGACCTGTTTTTCTTTAATTGCACCTGTTTGATCTTGTTACCAGTATAAAAGACAACCTGTCCAATAACACTCCAACCTCTCCACCATGACCAAGACCAAAGAAGTGTCTAAGGACAGCAGGGACAAAATTGTAGACCTCCACAAGGCTGGGATGGGCAACAGGACAATAGGCAGCAGCTTGGCGAGAAGGAAACAACTGTTGGTGCAATTATTATAAAATGGAAGAAACACAAGATGACTGTCAATCCTTCTCGGTCTGGGGCTCCATGCAAGATCTCGTCTCGTGAGAAAAGGATGATTCGTAGTAAGGTCAGAAATCAGCCCAGAACTACATGGGAGGACCTGGTTAATGACCTGAATAGAGCTGGGACCACAGTCTCACAGATTGCTGATAATAACACATACTACTCCGTAATGGATTCAAATCTTGCGAGGTACACAAGGTCCTCCTGCTCACGCCAACACATGTCTAGGCACGTTTGAAGTCCACCAATGATCATCTGGATGATACAGAAGAGGCAACTCCACTCACTATGTTTGGAGGAAGAAGAAGGTTGAATACAACCCCAAAAACTCCATCCCAACCGTGAAGCATGGAGGTGGAAACATCATACTTTTGGGGTGCTTTTCTGTACAGGAGTCAGGGCAACTGCACCGTGTTGAAAGGAGGATGGATAGGGCCTTGTTTAGTGAGATTTTGGCCAACAACCCCCTTCCCTTCCAGATGGGTCGTGGCTGGGTCTTCCAGCAATACAATGACCCGAAACACACAGCCAGGGCAACTAAGGTGGGCCCTTAAGAAGCATTCATGGCCCGGGAGTGGCCCCTCGCCATCCCCAGCCTGAACCCAATCAAACTCTTGGGGGAGCTGAACTCAAGTAACCCAATAACACCCCCGAAACCTGACAGATCGGAAAAAATCTGTTTTAAAGGGGGGGTAAAAAACCCTGCGCATTGGGGGAAAATTGAGGGCAAAAACAAAAGAATGTTACCCCATAACTAAAAGAAAAGGGTTTCTGTACAAATAAATTTCTGTTTTCTATTGTATCAAATACTTATTTTATGTAATAAAAGGCAAATTAGTTGTTTAAAAATCATACAATGTGATTTATTGGTTTTTTTTTAGATTCGATTTTCACATTAAATGAAAGAAAGATGAAAAATTAAAATTTTGTTCTCGGGGGGAAAATTGCTAAAACCAGTGTAAAATATTTTTTTTCCCCCTGTTATGAGTAGGTGGTGTGTTTTATTTATTGCCACACGTACCCATTCAGGGGTCTCCACTTGAAAAAAAAACAAGCAATCGATTTTTGGGTTCCGCAAGAAAAAAAAAAAAATATACCGCCTTCTCCAGTTCCGGCACCACATCTCTCCAGTCTTCTGAAAGCTTTAAATCGATTGGTTTTCTAAGAAATGAAAGGATTCTGATTGGTTATAGGTAAAAAAGACCGTTTTTTCAGTTGGGGCCCTTTTTTTACCAAACATCTGTGAGAATAAAACCAATCAGAGCTCAGCTTTCATTTCTCTGCAACCAATCAGAGCTCAGTTTTCATTTCTTAACAAACAATCAGAGCCCAGCTTTCATTTTCATAGAGTAGTAAAGGAGATAAAAGCTGGGTCGGTTTTATGGGCCCCTTTTTGGTTGTACGGGCTCTAATTTGTGGTATGGGGTTTAAATTTTTTGTTGGGGCTGGTTGCTATGGACTCTGATTGATTGCTGTGAGCTCTTATTGGTTTCTATGCTCTCTGATTGCTTTGAGCAACAAGGACAGTGTTGTACTTGGACCATGTTGATAAATGAGGCCCATTTTGGTTTCCTTCATGTATGTAAAAAAAAAAAATTAATAGGAGGCGGGCAATTTTTTTTCATGTTTTTTTTTCATGCATTCTTCCTCGAAACCGTGTCAGGAGAGTTAGAATACAGATCTGATGCACAGGACCGGATACAAAAAACTGAAATGCTGCAAAAACAAGGGTTTTCCCCAAGTTTTTTCCTCCGCATACCATGTGTATTTTGCGGGGAAAAGCCCCTGTGTGTTTTGGGCCCTTTTGCGTTGGTTAAAATTGTTTTTTTTTTAAGTCTTTTTGGTGGTCAATTGACCATAAGTCAACCATGAAGCCTGACAGCGATAGCATTTCTAGCAACATATACAACTATATAAAAAAAAGAAAACCCAAAAATTTTTGGGACACCCCTTCTCTTTCCCCAAGGGTTTTTCGTTTTTTCTTGCTAATTTTCATGACACTGGTTAATGTCCTTCCCTTGGTTTTTCCCCCAAACAAGTCTCTTTGCTTTTTCCCTCCTTGCGGGGTTTTCCCGATTGTTTTTGGGCTAAAGAACAAAAGGGGATGGACATTAGGACCGTGTCAAAAATATCAAGAAAACTTTGGGAATGAGAAGGCGGCCAAATTTTTGGTTTTTGCTGAATATATACATTAAGATAATTTGACGGGCATTTTTATAAAAAAAACCTGCAAAAACATTTGACCCAAACTAAGACAAAACATTCAATAAATTTGATTAAATTTAAAATGTTTAAAAGGGAAAACCCTGGGGAGAGAAAAAACTACACTAAAATTACAAAAGTACTTAAATACGTAGCCCCTGTCTTTACTTAGAGGGGGGAAAACAATTAGAAAATGTATCAAAAATTTGGGGAAAGGGGTTTTTGGACCAAACTTCGTTGAAAACATTCTCCTATCTATCTTTCCCAAAAATTCCACCAAATGCTTTTTTTCCGGATCGGTTACTGCATGCCCCAAAATGTGGGGTTCCAAAAAATGATTTGTATCGGGTTTATGGAAAAGCTCTAGAGCCCAAAAAATTTACGGGCGGGGGAAAGGAACCGGTTTTTTAATCTTTTGGGGGAAAAAAGGGCCCTTTTTTTTGTCTCCTCTTTTTGTTTCTTCTACTTGATCAGGGGGGGAGGATGATGTTTAAATTTTGAGGTAGAAAGGGTAGTATTCCCCCTTTTGGTTCTTTTGTGTTACGATTGAAAAAGGATGTCTTTTGCCCAGGGGCGGGAAACCCGTTTTGCCATTAAATGAGATAAATTTTATCTAAAACCCAAAATTGTACCCATCGAGATCAGGTGTTTACGGGTGACACAAGGAAACAAAAACGAAACCCTTTTTTTAAAAAAGTGGAAGTTATTATTGACAAATTTTCACGCAAGAGGAAAAAAGATAAATTAAATTTTTGTTTTTCCAAAATACCAAATGGAAAATTTTTAAATGCACTTTAAGGGGGACTTTTTGGGGAAAGGTTTTCCCAAAAAAGACTTAAAGTTTTTCTAGGGGCTCTGACAAAATTTGGTTTGGGGAGAGGGAAAGGTTTAAAGGCACAAAAAAGGCACAAGTCATGGTTTTTTTTTAGAATTTTTTGGGTTAAGTTAAGGCCCAGGTTATTTTTGTTGTTTGAGATAAGTTATTTAAGATTGGCTTATTATGAACATTTTTTGTAGAAAAATTTAATGACGCTGTTTTAAAATGTCCACTACTATAAATTTTTGTAAAGGATTGATTTTGTGCAAATTTAAAAAAATTTAAAAAAAAAAAAAAATACATGATTACGTAGAAATATGGGGCCCTGGTAAAATCCTTTTCAAAGGGCCCTAAACCCTGTTTCCCCCAAAAAAAGAAATCCCCTGAAAATAAGACCTAGTGCAATTTTTTTCAAGCTAAGAAATATAAGGCATCCCCTTAAAATAAGTCCTAGCAGCAGTCATTGCTACAAGAGTACCTGTCACCTCCACAAATACACACAACATTGATAGTAGATGAAATAAGGCTTTTCTCAAATACACGCCCTTAGCAATCCAGAGGATTTAGCTCAGTATTACAGGGAGACGGGTTTTACTTTCACTTTGTAAGTCAGGTAATCCGACAGAAGGCTGTGGAAGTTGCCAACTGTGCAGGGGGAGCTGAAGGCGTAGCTGCTTGTACAGGGTGATCTGAGTCTCTCACTACACACAGAACAGCAGGCACAGCACACTGAGGACATAGTGTGAAAGAGGTTACCTGTTGCTTCAGCCTCCTCCATAGCACAGAGGCATCCATATTACACTGCTGCTGGTGTGCACATGATGTAGATTTACAGGCTCCCTCTTACACAGTGGACAGTATATTACAGAATACTATATATTACAGTATATTAATAAATTGGTTTTTTTTTGTTAAACAATGAATGTGAATTCTTGTTCACGGAAAAATAAGACATCCCCTGAAAATAAGACCTAGTGCATCCTTAGGAGCTAAAATTAATATAAGACCCTGTCTTATTTTCGGGGAAACAGCCGTAAAAGCCCCAATGCTACATGGGAGAAGCAGCGCACAGGTGCAGATACAGCTGAACAACCACTCACACGCCTACTATCATGAAGGGTGGTGAGTGCTAGTATTACAATCGCACATAGATAAGGCTTCTATAAGGGCCAGTTACACGGTTACGTGTGGTGCACCATTCTGGCTTACATCCTATTGATGACGCCCTTACTCTTCTTTTGACCGGGTTGCCCAGTATATTCAAAGTGGCCAGCATAAAATATTGACACCCTCCGTTGCCCGCGATTGGCTAGAGCATTACTGAAATACTGATCGTCACGTCTTCAGCAGGTTCTCCGAAAATGGCAGTTGTGCTTTTGGACTATCACTGTGATGGAGATGCTATACTCATTAACCCCTTACCGCCGGAGCCAGTTTTGGCCTCTCTGACAGAGCCCCATTTTTGAAATCTGTCATGTCACTTTATGTGAGAATAACTTTTTGACACTTTAACCTATCGATGTGATTCAGAGATTGTTTTCTCGGGACACATTGTGCTTTAAGATAGTAAGAAATTTTGGTACAAAAAATGCTTGTTTATTTGTGAAAAATATCAAGTATCGGGAAAAAATTTTAAAAAATTTACCAATTTCAAACTTCAAAAATTTTGCATGTAAGACAGATAAAATTTTCCATCAAAATATTTTAGAACTAGCTCTACAATGTCTGCTGTAGTTGGCATCATTTTTTTACTGTTTTTTTTTTTTTTTTTTACGACTTAGGGGGCTTAAAAATTTAGTAGTAATTTTAATTTTTTAAAAGAAAAATTTGCAATATAAATTTTTTAGGGACCGTTGTTCTAACGTGACTTTGTTGCCTGTATGTTAGATCCCCCCATAAATGCCCTCATCAAAGAAACTACCCCTTAAAGTTTAAAAACCCGCATTTGGGAAAGTTTTTTAAACCCCATTAGGTTTTCACAGGAAATTAAAGCAAAGGGGAAGTGAAATTTCAAAATTCATTTTTTGCGATTTTCTTTTTTTAAACATTATTCCAAGATTTATGGAAAATGTGATCGGGGAAAGCAACTTTTTTGTTTCCCCAGATTCTGTGTTTTCGGAGATACCCCATTGGGGCCCCTGTGCATAGGGGCTCAACCACAAGCCCCAGAATAGGGGAGCCCCCCTTGGACTCGGGGGTCTCATTTTCATTCGATTTTATTTGGGGGCCATTTAGGTTTTTGGGGCACCCTAAGGTCTAAAATTTAATAAATGCCTAAAAATTCCCAAAATTTGGGAAAAACTACACCCCTTAAGGAATATATACAGGGGTGTAGTGAGTTATCGACCCACAGGTTTTTTCACAAATTTTTTTAGGTTAGGTGTGAAAATGTAAAAATTTTTTTTCCAAAAATTGCAATTTTATGAAAATGTTTAATTTTTAAAAGGTCCGGTAAAAAGGACCAAAAATTTGTTGCAATTTCTTCCAAGTTCGGAAATCCCCTACTGTGGGTGTAAATGCTTTTTGGGGAACGGGGCAGGGCGTAAAGGGAGGGGGTTATTGGGTTTTGGGAAACGCAGTATGGTGGGGGCCATGTCGCTTTTACAAACCCCCAAAGTCAGTAAGGTAAAACTTCCACAAGCCCCCATTTTGGGATTCACCCGCCTCAAGATCACATCTGGGGGGTGTATTGTGCATTTTGGGTGCACAGGTGTTCCAAATTTTTTTTTTTTTGTTTTGGGCTATGAAAATGGGGGAAAAAACGCGTTCCCCATTTTTTTTTTGGGCTTCAATTTTCAGCGTTCGCCGTGATTTTAAAATGATAGGATATCTTTACTATGGGGTCGGTACAATTCCCAATGTATAGATTTTAATAGTTTTTTTTTGTTTTATTACTTTTACACAATAGAAATAGGTTTAAAAAAAAAATTTAGTTTTTATGTTTCCCCGTTTCTGATGCCTAACATTTCAGTTTTCTGATAGGGAAATTATTTAGGTTGTTTTTTGGGGAAGGAGTTGAGTTTTTAATTAGTCCCCAATTGGGGGGCATATGCGTTTGATCCTTTTTTTTTAAGGTTTTTTTGAGGATTTTGAAAAAAATAAAAAACTTTCCCTTGGTTTTTTATTTTTTTTTTTAAGCGGTTCCCGTCAGATAGCGAATGTGTATTATCAGCGGGGCGATACGATTACAGCGTTTCCCAATTGTATTTTTTTATGTTTTACTGCTTTTAACAAAAAACATTTTTTTTCAAAAAGGAAAACCGTTTTTTTCATCCCCTGTCTGAGAGCCATAACTTTTTCATTTTTCTGTGTACGGAGCTGTGTGGGGTTTGTTTTTTGTGGGATGAGTTGCGTTTTTATTGGTATCTTTTGGGGGGGACAAGATTTTTGATCAGTTTTTTAAATCCGTTTTTTGGGAAGGCGGGTGAAGAAAATCTGAATTAGTAGTGTTTTTATTTTTTTTTTAAGGCTCACCCTGCAGTTCCTTGACCGTTAGCTTTATTCTGGGTCGATACGATTCGGGATCCCTATTTATTTTTTTTTTTAATTTTAAAAAACCCTTTAAAAAAAAAAAAAGTGTTTTTATTTGTTAAATAATTTTATGCATCACTTTCTTCTGAGAGCCATAACTTTTTTTTTTTTCTGTATACAGAGAGTGTAGGATTTTTTTTTTTGGGGATGAACTGAGTTTTTAAATTTGGGACAACTTTGGGGTTTATATGAGTTTTTGATCGTTTTTATTCCATTTTATGTGTGCGGATGTACAAAAATCGCAATTTGTGACGTTTTTGTTTTTTTTTTTTCGCGTTACCGTTTGGGGTTTTTTAACGTGACGATTTATAGGGTGGGTGTTTGCACGCGGGGGATCCAAATTTGGGGACTTTTTTTTTATTTTTTTGGGGCGATTGGGGTTTTTTAAAGGGGAAAAGGGCAGTGTCATGGTTTGATTTTACTTTTTTGTTTTACTTTTTTTTTTTTTTTTTTTTCTTTTTCACATTTTTTACTTTTCCCCCGTGAGGATTTGTAACAGCAAATCCTCACTGGGGAACGCAATCATTAAATTTTGTTTGAAGGGGGTCTGTGCAAGGTTACTGCTGTGCAGAGGTCGCCAGGCAACTAGTGACACCCTGCCCAAAATGATTGGGGCTGGTGACATCACCAGATACCCGGGGTGCTTTCAGAAAGCATCGGGGAGTGGAGGAGGGGCGGCGGGGTCTCCCCCGCTTGCTGCGCCCTTTGTAGGAGAGGGGGCTCACTCCTGTGCCTGCGCCCTTTATTATTGTGGCCATGACAGGTGCGGGAAGATGCGCTTTCACCGCGGCCGGAGCCACTCGGCCGGGGGGGTTGGGGTATGAAGTAATTTCGTGGTTCCTGTGCGATCGTGCACGGCTCGCCCGAAGCCCCGCCGTGGCCCGGGGTAGCTACGTCCCTTTGCGGAAGGGCACTTCCCGCTAGGGCGTATGCATCCCCCCCCCAATGTCGGGGAAGGGGGTTTAAAATATTAAAAATCACAATAAATTAGTGGATAAAGGGAAATAAAGGGGAAAGATGGAGCTGATCAAAATTAAAATACAGTTTATTAAGACATTAAAACTGGATACGGTTTTTCCCCGGATAGCGTTTCATCAGGGCAAACATATCCAGCGAGAAAGTGTTGTCTGTTTTAATGTCCTTTAAAAATGTATTATACTTTTTAAACTGCTCCATCATTTTCCCCCCTTTTTTTTCCCTTTATCACCCTATAATTTGTTGCGATTTTTAAATAGATCACTGATATCTTCCTATATTCGGGGAACGCTTGGAGCCCAAGGAAACGAGGGGGGTGCTGTGATGTTTTAAATTCATGCTTGGGAGGTTGCGCCTCCCCCTTGGCAACAAAAACAGGTTAGTGGGATAAGCCCCCGGAAAATTTTATTCCAGCGATCACAATAGGAGCGCCTTTTTTTCTTCTTTTTGTTTTACAGATGCTATACTCCGATACTCAAATACTGAAAGTGTGGGGTGATACACATTGGCCAAGATGTACATCCTATCCAATGAGTGTCATCTTACACTTTTAGAGATATTGATATCTTGGTGATTATACCTTATTCTATATATTAACATCACTGTTAGTCCCCTGAGGAACCCAATCCGACGCGTTTCTCCCTTCTAAAAAGAAGGGAGAAACGTGTTGGGATTGGGTTGTTTTCAGTAGTTTTGGTCCTTTTTTATATCATGGGACTTTTTTCCCCCGGCAAAGGCAAAAATCATAGTACATTAAGGGTTTTCCCCCAAGTGGGGCGGCTCCTGTCGGGGCGATTACCCTGCTGCTAGGTAGGGTTATATGGGGATAGTGACAGATTTTTTTTTTATCATATTGCCCAGTTAGCTCTCTTTTAAGCATATATTTTTTATGCCCCTCTGAGGGGGTGGACCCCTGTTTTTTGTATGTTTAGGGCATTCGAGTTAGCTTGTTCACTATGTAGTCTTTGTTCTAAGAAATTCAAAACATGTCTCCTGAGCCATGAGTCGGCCCATGGCCCTTACTTATACTGTAATCATGTACTTTTTGTAATTTGAGTGTTTTTTTTTCTATTTTAGGGATGTTTTTGTTCATTAATTTTTATCATATTTATTAAATGTTTTGTTTTCGATTGGGTCTTATGTTTGCTTCAGAGTATTGCCTATTCCAGCTACGCTATCTGAGGCCAGCGGCCATGGCTTCTTTTCACCCACTGGGTTTTCCATTTTTACAAAATTGCTCATTAGACAGGCACAGAGGTTATAAAATTAAAAGAAAACAGCGCCGCCGCCGCTGCTGCTCCTGATCAGTTACGTCACCGTTCATTCTTTGTGCGACCCTACAGCTGCTCATGAGATGCAACAGTCTCTTCCACGATACACAGCATGTGACTGTTGAGGCCTAAGATTCACAGAAAAATAGCACATTATTTACTTGAGACCACAGCAACACGGCCATAATTACTGCAAAAAAAAACATTCTCAGTAGGAGCCGTAAAATCCCCAGTGCTACATGGGAGAAGCAGCGCACAGGTGCAGATACTGCTGAACAACCACTCACACGCCTACTATCATGAAGGAGTGGTGAGTGCTAGTATTACATTCGCACATAGATAAAGCATCTATAGGGGTCAGTTACACGGTTACGTGTGGTGCACCATTCTGGCTTACATCCTATTGATGACGACCTTACTCTTCTTTTGACCCGGTTGCCCAGTATATTCAAAGTGGCCAGCATAAAATATTGACACCCTCCATAGCCTGTGATTGGATAGAGCATTACAGGTTTTTTTCTATTTTATGCCATCTCCAACCTGCTAAAGAGCATTAAAAAAAAAAAGTCTCCCTCCTTAAAGAGATGCTGCTATTAGGATGAAATATTTTTATTCAAGCCAATATTCCTATAAAAATATTTTCTCTAGAATTTTTGGCAGTATTTAATTTTTTTTTTTTTTTGCAGTCTTAGAAATGACATGAAATTCTGTCCTTTTCTATCTGTAATAGTAAAGAGATAAAACTGCAAGCAGACTAACCTCAGTTTGCTGTAGATGTTTCTATTACAAATAGTAGGTAATGGCATAATGATCACTATATTGTTCTCTTGACCGTCCAAGATAGAGATTAGACTATATACGGTGCCTTGCGAAATTATTCGGCCCCATTGAACTTTTCGACCTTTTGCCACATCTCAGGCTTCAAAGATAAAGATATAAAATTTCAATTTTTTTGTGAAGAATCAACAACAAGTGGGACACAATTGTGAAGTGGAACGAGATTTATTGGATATTTTAAATTTTTGTAAAAAAACTGAAAAGTGGGGCGTGCCAAATTATTTGGCCCCTTTACTTTCAGTGCAGCAAACTCACCCCAGAAGTTCAGTGAGGATCTCTGAATGATCCAATGTTGTCCTAAATGACTGATGATGATAAATGTAATACACCTGTGTGTAATCAAGTCTCCGTATAGATGCACCTGCTCTGTGATAGTCTCAGAGTTCTGTTTAAAGCGCAGAGAGCATCATGAAGACCAAGGAACAGACCAGGCAGGTCCGTGATACTGTTGTGGAGAAGTTTAAAGCCGGATTTGGATACAAAAAGATTTCCCAAACTTTAAACATCCCAAGGAGCACTGTGCAAGCGATCATATTGAAATGGAAGGAGTATCAGACCCCTGCAAATCTACCAAGACCCGGCCGTCTCTCTAAACTTTCATCTCAAACAAGGAGAAGACTGATCAGAGATGCAGCCAAGAGGCCCATGATCACTCTGGATGAACTGCAGAGATCTACAGCTGAGGTGGGAGAGTCTGTCCATAGGACAACAATCAGTGGTACACTGCACAAATCTGGCCTTTATGGAAGAGACAAGAAGAAGCCATTTCTCAAAGATATCCATAAAAAGTCTGGTTTAAATTTCTGCCGCACACATGTATATTACATACACAGATCTGCAACACACAGGTGTATTACACGCTCAGCTCTGCCGCACACAGGTACATTATACACTCAGCTCTGCCGCACACAGATATATTACATACTCAGCTCTGCTGCAAACAGGTACATTATACACTCAGCTCTGCCGCACACAGATATATTACATACTCAGCTCTGCTGCAAACAGGTACATTATACACTCAGCTCTGCCGCACACAGATATATTACATACTCAGCTCTGCTGCATACAGGTACATTATACACTCAGCTCTGCCGCACACAGATATATTACATACTCAGCTCTGCTGCATACAGGTACATTATACACTCAGCTCTGCTGCACACAGATATTACATACACAGCTCTGCCGCACACAGGTACATTACAAAATCAGCTCTGCCGCACACTGGTATATTACATACACAGCTCTGCCGCACACTGGTATATTACATACTCAGCTCTGCTGCACACAGGTACATTATAAACTCAGCTCTGCTGCACACAGATATATTACATACACAGCTCTGCCGCACACAGGTACATTATACACTCAGCTCTGCCGCACACAGGTACATTACACACTCAGCTCTGCCGCACACAGGTACATTATACACTCAGCTCTGCGCACACAGGTATATTACATACACAGCTCTGCCGCACACTGGTATATTACATACTCAGCTCTGCTGCACACAGGTACATTATACACTCAGCTCTGCTGCACACAGATATATTACATACACAGCTCTGCCACACACAGGTATATTACATACCAGCTCTGCTGCACACAGATATATTACATACACAGCTCTGCCGCACACAGGTACATTATACACTCAGCTCTGCCGCACACAGGTACATTATACACTCAGCTCAGCCACACACAGGTATATTACATACACAGCTCTGCCGCACACAGGTATATTACATACACAGCTCTGCCGCACACAGGTATATTACATACACAGCTCTGCCGCACACAGGTATATTACACACACAGCTCTGCCGCACACAGGTATATTACATACTCAGCTCTGCCACACACAGGTATATTACAAACACAGCTCTCCTGCACACAGGTATATTACATACACAGCTCTGCCGCACACAGGTATATTACATACACATCTCTGCCACACACAGGTATATTACATACTCAGCTCTGCTGCACACAGGCACAGCTCCACCGCACGGTCACGGATTATGATGCCACAGCCTGACTCCTCCCACACAGGTGACAGATCACATGATCACGGCCTCGGCACAGAATCATTTTTCCCACTAGACCTGTATCCATCTAATGGGCACAGGTAGGAGCAGGAACATGTATGATGGGGACAAGCACTGCTGTGGAACTACAAGTCCCAGCATGCCTGGTAATTGCATGATTGTGAGAGACCAGTAGCTGTGCTGGAAGTTCTAAGCTATGGCAGAGCCTGCACGGAGAACGGCGCATGCTGGGACTTGTAGTCCGGATGCAGAATGCTAGGTACACTGGGGTGTGAGGTCACTGCTGGAGGTTGTGGTTCCTCGATATCAGCCCTTACACTGAGACCACTGACTGGTGAAGAGAATTACACTGACTGGTGACATTGGTGCCTGGCAGGGGGTCTATTAGTCATTGACCGGTCAGTTCTCGAAGATGGTGTCTTAGTGACATACCGTGTTTCCCCGAAAATAAGACACCCCCGAAAGTAAGACATAGGAGAGATTTTGTTGACTTCCCTAATATAAGGCACCCCCCGAAAATAAGACATAGCAGAAATCAGTGCTGTAGCTCCCCATACACAGGGCCGTCCCTAGTGGCGGGCAGAGAGAATGGGGGGAGGGGGGTGAGGGTGTTCCCAAGCCCCGCTCACCCCGAGAAACGGCCCTGGGACATTTTGTTGTAGCACCTGAGTGTTGAAGGACCTGTGCAGGGAGGTCATGTGACTGATGTCATCACAGGTCCCGAACATCCCAGGACAGGAGACAGAAAGTGTACAAGTGAGGGATGGGGGGCGGGGACAGAGCAATGATACTGGCACACACACATCTCACAGGATGGCTGATAGGGAATGCTGGGACTTCTAGATCTAGAAGTCCCAGCATGTCACATTTGCCATCCTTTGAGATAAGTCACTGCAGCTGCCATAAAATGTCCTTTACATACATATGTCCTATGGTTTGTGATTCTAAACTTTGATATATATTTATATACACACACACACACACACACACCCCACACCACAACACTAGTATTGCATGCTATAATTTATTTGTGAAAAAATTAGACACCCCCTGAATATAAGACATAGTGCATCTTAAGGAGCAAAAATTAATATAAGACGCTGTCATATTATCGGGGAAACAGGGTATTTAGTACGGTTGAAAGTAGACACGTGTCCATCAAGTCCAACCAACGGAGGGTAAAATGTGGGTGAAGGGAGGGAGACAAGGACTTCAAGCCCAGCCTCCCCACTGGTGGATGCCCTGGAAACCACAAGGCAAGAACCAATCTGCTCCAGGGAGACCCCATCTCTGACCCCAGAGCCTCCATAATGAAAATGAGACCCCAGAGTCCAGTAGGTGCTCCTATTCTTGTGGTTGAGCCAAATAGTGCACTAGGGCCACATATGGGATATCTCTTAAAAACTGCAGAATCTGGGGAATCGATGTTGAGTTGCATTTACCTGGTCACCTCTACTGTGTTTCAGTGAATAATGGATAAAAATTTTAAATTTGCACAAAAAAAAAGTGAAATTTTGAAATTTCACCTCCACTGTGCTTTAATTTCTGTAACAAACTTCCTAAATGCTGTTTTGAATACTTTAAGGGGTGCAGTTCCTTGGATGAGGTCATTTATTGTGGGTATCTAATATACAGACCCGTCAAAGCTACGTCAGAACTGGACTGGTCCCTAAAAAAAAATGTATATTGCTAATTTTCTTGAAAATGTGAAAACTGACTACTAAATTTCTAAGCCACAACACCGATCCAAAAAAAAGGAATCTCAAATCCAAATAATTATAAAAGTGTATATTTTATTAGAAAATCATGAAAACTGTAAAAATTGAAATTTAAAAAAAAAAAAAAAAAAAATGGGCGATGGAACTACACACAAACATGATCCACAACCTAAACCATCCATAGTATAGAGATCCAATATCCAGGCAAGCATATAAAACAATACAGTAATATAAATACAACCAATAATAGGTGTTAGATGTGACATATACTTGATTTTAATATGGAGGACGTAGCTTGAAAATAAACAACCAAACTTGGGTGGGTGGAAAGGAGGGGATCATGCGCCCCATTTCTAAGCCCCCTAATGTGGTAAAAAAAAAATTTTTTAAAAAAACTCATGCCAACCAATAGTGGACATATGGTAGATGCTAGTGATAATCTATTTTGTGTGGAATAACAATTATCGCAGAAATTATTCAACTTTGAAAATTGCTAATTTTTGCAAATTTTTTATGATATTTTGATATTTTTCACAGATAAACCAGAATTGTAGGGACCAAAATTATACTAACTTAAAGCACAAGGTGTCATGAGAAAACAATCTCTGAATCACATGGATAGGTTAAAGTGTCAAAAAGTTATTCTCACATAAAGTGACACAGGTCAGACTGTAGTAAGGGAAGCCTGAAAAGTCATTGTAAAGTGAAAAACAGAAAAATTAGAAATAATCTTTGTGTTTGTAATCTGCAGGAAATGGCAATGACCTTGGATGTGTCAGCACAACCTTGGCAATGCTTGTGATCTCCGACCACCACTGAATAATTCATCTGAAAGTAGGAGACAGAGGCTGTTGTTTTCATTTAAAGTTTGTTCACAATTTTATTAATTTAACAATATTTTATTGAACACTTCACGCGGGATTTACATACAATACCTAAAAAAAATAAAGATAAAGGGAAGGTGCTTCCTCGTGCAGTTACATCAAGTAATAAAAAACATACATAGTTGAATCGCATTATTACGACCACTTTCTACTTTCAGTGTCGGCAGTGAATAGCTCATGAAGGAAGTCACATTTAGTGCGCTGATTTGGTGGGTATATGAAGTGTGTGATAGGCCATCTGCTACTTTTTTTCTTCTTTCTATGTATGTGAACAGAGATTCTTTCCCAAATTCCATCACAGACTGGTGAAGCAGATACAATTTAGGTATAGCTCAAATAACTGTGAAACATGACCTATCATATCCTGAAGCTAGAGCTCTAGTGAGGTCTTGGCGTTCATTGGGGTATACTGGAATAGGTAAAGTAACTTTTGACAAGTAAGAAACAAAGGTTTCCATTTCAAATACAGTTTTTTGTCTGTTTTTCTATGTGTCTTAACAAATTTTAAAGGGGTTGTATCATTTCATTAAATGGTCTTCAGAATAAGGGGACAGTGAAAACAAACAACTTTCCAATTGGATGTCATTAGCAAAGCTGCCTTGTTATCACAGTTTTCCTTATCTTCTGTTTCTGTAAACAAACTTCTCCAGTGCCAGTTGGATAGTCGGATCCCTCCTCCTTGCATTTAATTAGCATTCACGGAGCTTGCATTCCTGCCTCTCACTCAGAATTAGGGGCCTTGAACAATTTCCCTCTATACAGCTAGCTGCCTCCTCATTGACACTACAGCTGTCTCTATAATCAGAAAACAGGAGAATTGTGCCCGGTGCCTTATATGCTCCTGCGTGTAAGGGACCGACAAAAATTTCACTCTATACAGCTAAGTGTTCCTCATTGACACTGCAGCTGTCTCTATAATCAGAAAACAGCATTTTTGGGCCACAGTCCCTTTAAATTTCCCCGGTTTGTGCCTTTTAGACATGAAGGGAGAGGATCTGTGCGGATTCAACTGTAGTAAGCCACTGGAAGATCGGGCAGTTCAAGGAAGACTTTTGGACTAATCACCTGGGTATGTAAACACCTTACAAAATAAACTGCTAGGAAGGGGACATGAATTGGGGGGGGGGCACCGGGGACCCAGCAGAACAGGGAAGGGGGATGAGTACCCCTTCGTTAAAAACACCCACGGGGGGGGGAAAAAACCCCCTGTTTCAAGAATTTGAAGGACAAGCTTCAAGAGAAAAACCCAACTGAAGAACGATCACCCCTTTTAAAAACCCCTTCGCCCCACAAGTTTTTTTAAAAAAAATTTTTTTTTTATCTTTTCCTCCCCCCTTTCCCAAAGACCAAAATTTTTTTTTTTATTTTTCGTCTAAAACAGTCCTAAATTTTTTTTTTAAAAGGACAAAAGTACTTTTTCATGGAAAAAAACCACAACAATGTGCGGGGAAACCAAAAAAAAAATTTAAAAATCGGGGAAAAAACCCAAAAAAAACGGAACTGCGACTTTTTGTCTCCCCCAAAAGGGATTTTGCGACCTACGGGATATCACCCAACTGATCCACAAGCTTTTTTCTATTGACCTGCAAGCTTTGCCATACGATCTTTATAACAGAACAACAGCATTTGGCCTCCTACTTACCCCATACTCAGAGGCTCCTATGGGGGGTGCACAATAGCATTTTACTCCGGCCCCAGCTTGGGGGGCCTAAAAATCCTCCTGCCACGTAGGAAGACACCAGTATTATAAATAACATTTTATATCTGGGGGGGCCCAATTTCGATTTCTGCATTGGGGCCCAGGAGCTTCAAGGTATGCCTTTGCCCAGATTTGCCAAGCGGGATGAAAGACGGATTCTGGAAGGACCTAAGAATATAAAAATAAAAATTTACAAAATACATATTTATACTGTTCTAAAAAAAAATCACAACTGACCAAACTGTTTATTCAGGGGGTGGAGGGTATTTTTTTTGCATTTTATTGATACACTTGTTCAACATTTTTGTTCCTCAAAAGGGTCTGATTATGGGTGGGTGGGGTCACTCTGCCAGGACTCTGAAATTCAGATGTTAGAGATAGAGAGGCAAAATATACTTCAATATAAATCTTTAAACCACCATTCAATTAAAATTATGACCACGATACTCTCAATGTCAGTAGCACGTACATCATGAAGAAAAAGTCAGGTGTGGTCTGCTGGCTAGGTGGGTGGATCAGGTGTGGAATAGGCTGCCTACACATATATCTCTTATTATGGACATAGGTAAAAGGGGCAATTTTTTCAAAGTTGACAAGTTTTTGATTATAAATTCAACAAAGGTGTGGGAATTTTTATACTGCGCATTTTGTACCTGTGCGGGCGCTGTGTGAAGTAAAGGGGGAGCAAAAAATGGCGCCATTGGAAAAAAGACACAAACTGCGACACCCCCCAATTGATGTGGAAAAGGGGAAATTTGATACAAAGGTGCATAAGGGGAAGAAAACTACAGGGGGCATTACGCCAAAATGACCCCCGGGGGGGACCCCGATGTATTCTTTAAAAACCAAACAAACCCCCCAAACTCCTAAACCCAAACAACACATTCACTCACCCCCCCCTCTAACCCACTGTGTAGCCCTGGGGCAAAACATGTCACTGCACCCTGCAACCCACGTTAGGGGCCCGGGGTAGACGGAGTCACTGCACCTCTGCTAAACCCACGTTATGGGGGCCCCCGAGCAACCATGTCACCCCCTCTAACCACTGTTATGGCCCCCCAACAAACTTTTTCACTGCAACCTCTTTTTAACCCACTGTGTATGGGCCCGGGAGTAACGGGTTTCACGCACCTCGCTAACCCTACTGTTAGGGCCCCGAAGAGATGTCACGCACCCCTTCAACCCCACTGTGTAGGGCCCCGGGAGCAGAGGATGTCACTGCCTTTTTCAACCCCACTGCCTATGGACCCTGGACAGACACTGTCACTGCAACCCCCAACCCCCACGTGTATGGGCCCCCACAGCGATTCACTGCACCCTCTAAACCCCCACTGTGTATGGGCCCGAGCAAGATTCCTGCACCTCTGCTAACCTTACGGTTTTTGTGGCCCCCAAGCAGACGGATGTCACTGCACCTCTGCAACCTAATGGTATGGGCCCTGGAGCAACGATGTACGCACCTCTGCTAACCCTACGTTATGGGCCCCCGGAGCAACGGTGTATGCACCTTTTTGCTAACCCACTGTGTATGGCCCCCCGGGGAGAGGGTTACTGCACCCTGCTAACCCTACGTTAGTGGGCCCTGGAGCAGACAATTCACTCACCTTGCAACCCCCCCTGTGTATGGGCCGAGCAACATGTCACGCCCCTTGCTAACCCTACTGTTATGGGCCCCGAGCAAAAGGGTGTCATGCACCTCTGCTAACCTACGTGTATGGGCCCGGAGCAACGGTGTCCTGCACCTCTCTAACCCTACGTGTATTGGCCCCCCGGACAACGGATGCACTGCACCCCTCTAACCCACTGTGTATGGGCCCCCGGAGCAGACGAGTCCTACCCTGCTAACCCCACTGTGTATGGCCCCGGAGCAGACAATGTCACTGTACCTCTGCTAACCCCACTGTTAGGGGGCCCGAGCAAAAGAGTCACCCGCAGCTCTGCAACCCTACTGTGTAGGGGCCCCGGGGCAACGATTTTACTGCACCTCTCTAACCCACTGGGTTGGGGGCCCCGGGAAAAAGATTTCACTGCACCTCTTAACCCTACTGTGTATGGGCCCCGAGCGGGTGGAGCACTGCCCCTCTGAAAAACCCACTTGTATGGGGGGGCCCCGGGGGCAAGGATTTATTTAAATCTCTAACCCTCTGTGATGGGGGCCCCCGGAAACAGACATGTCACGCACCTCTGCAACCCTACTGGTATGGGGGCCCCAGAGCAACAATGTCACGCAGCTCTGCAACCCCATGTGTATGGGGCCCCCGGGGCGACAGAGTCACGCCCTGCAACCCTACTGTGTATGGGGCCCTGGAGCAACGGGTGTCACTGCACCTCTGCTAACCCACTTTAGGGGCCTGGCAGAAAGGGGCACTCACCCTCTAACCCCACTTTTATTTGGGGGCCCCGGACAACGGATTTTATTGCAACCCCTGCAACCCCACTTTTTATGGGGCCCCCAACCCAAAAGGTTCACTGCACCCCTGCTAACCCTACCATCCCTTACAAAATTTCAAACCAAACCTCCTAACCCCACTTTATTACCCCGAACCCCCAAAACATTCATCAACCTCTCTCCCTAACTCAACCCCCCACAATATTTCCTCACCTCTCAACCCATTTAATCCCCCCAAACCAACATTCCCCCTCTCTAACCCTACTTATAGCCCACCCAAAATTACCCCCTCTTAACCCAAATCTTAACCCCCAAAACAATTCACTCAATCTTAACCCTATTTATAAACCCCCAACCAACATTCACCACCCCCAACCCACTTTTTAACCCCACAAAACACTCCCCCAACCCTTTTTAGGGGGCCTACAACATTTTACTTTCACCCTTTTTAACCTACTTTAACCCCACAAATTCACCAAAAAATTTTAACCCTACTTTTTAAAACCCCACAACAACATCACCCCCTCTAACCCCACCCAACCCCAAACAATTCCTCACCTCCTTTAAACCCTACTGTTATACCCCGACAACAATTTCACTCAACCTCTCTAACCCACTTTATCCCCAAAAAATTATAAAAATTTTAACCCTATTTTTATACCCCACAAAATCCTAAAACCTCTCTAACCCTACTTATAACCCTACAACATCAACCTCTCAACCCCCCTTTATCCCCACAACATTCCCCCTCAAACCTCTCAACCCTACTTTATCCGGGCAACTGAAAATTCCTCCCCCCAAAAACCCTCCCCCTAACCCTACTTTTTTTCCCTGAGAACAAAGTCACTGCACCCTCTAACCCTATTTTTCCCCAAGCAATATTCCTCACCCGTAAACCCAATCGTAAAGCCGGGCACAATTCACCCCCTCAAACCCTACTTTTTAACCCGAGCAACAATCACTCACCCTCTAACCCTACTGGTTTTTTTTCCCTGGACAAAAAGATATACCCCTTGCTAACCCCTAATTAAAGGGCCCCCCGGACAATATTTACTCACCCTGCAACCTTACTGGTTATGCCCCGGACAGCAGATGTCACTGCACCCTGCTAACCCACGTTTAGGGCCCGGGGCGCGATTTCACTGCACCTCTGCAAACCCCACTGTGTATGGGGGCCCCAGACAATACGTCACCCGCACCCCTTTTCTAACCCAAATGTGTAAGGGGCCCCGGGGCAACGGGATTTCACGGACCCCCTGCTAACCCTACGTTATGGGGCCCCGGGGGCAGACAAGTCACTGCCCTCTGCTAACCCTACTGTTAGGGCCCCAGCAGACTGATTACTGCACCCTCTAACCCTCTTTTTAGGGGCCCAACACTAAATTTCACTACCTCCTAACCCTACTGTGTATGGCCCTGGGGAACAAAAAACCCCAACCCCCCCCCCCCAACCCTATGTGGATGGGCCCCGGGCAAGGTGTCACTGAACCTTGTAACCTTAAATGGATGGCCCCGAGCAGCAATGCACTGCACCTCTGCTAACCCACTGGTATGGGCCCGGACAGACAGGCACGCACCTCTGCAACCCTACTGTTGGGCCCAGCGATGATGTCACTGCACCTCTGCTAACCCTAAGTTATGGGCCCCAAGCAATGGACGTCACCGCACCTCCAAACCCCTACTGGTAGGGGGCCCCGGAGCAGACAGTCAGGGACCTCGCAAAACCTTACGGGTTAAATCCCGGGTTCATTTTATCTATTTTTTTATGACCCTTGGATCATAAAAAGACTGATCTATGGGTGTGCCATTCTGCTAAACAAAGGGGACGGGGAAATTTTAAACCAAACAGCAACCCATGCAAAATATTATTTATATAATAAAATATATAATATATATATATAAATATTATAATATAATATATATATATAAATTATATAAAATAATAATAAAATAATATATAATAAAAAATACGGGCAGCCCCCGGGTTTACAAACGGGATGGGGACTTAGTTTTTTTTTTAATAAAAGGGTATTAAGTCGGAACAGTATTTTTTTAAATGTAATTCCAGAAAAAACATTTTTTTTTTGGATAGTGCGGGGACATTTTTAATTTTTTTTTGCTTCCTTCCCTTTTTTAAAATTTCACCTAACGTTCTGTATCTCATGCACTGTGGCATCTGCACTTGGGCACATGGGGGGTGACTCGTGTTTAATGTCACCACGCCCCAAATTCCCCTTTTGTAACTAGGGGTCTAGAAGTCGGAACGATTTATGGAACTGCCTGTATACATACATAAATACAGAGAGAAAGAGAAAACAGATACACCCATCGGACGACGGAGGCAAAGGTAGCGATCGCCTAGGGCCCACCTCTCCATCCCCCAAGGGGGGTAGTGCTAGCAAAATTTATGACTATTTTAGCCAATTTTAGTTTGTAAATTTAATCCTATTTTATTCAAAAAATGTAACTACCTTGATATTAAAAGCGTGCATCTTTCTTTTTTTTTTAACTTACCAAAGTCTGCTTTTGCTTGTCTCTAAAACCTTTTAAAACATAATCTATTATGTCTTTTTTTATTTATTATTTTGTATATGTTGACTGAATACACAAGAAACTTTTCTTTCATGTTTAGTTCAGGTTACTGTGGCTTTTTACTTATCCCTTTTTAAGGGGGCCCTTTTTCCCCTTTAACTTCAAAAATGGACTAACTTCACCCATTGTATAGGGGAAGAAGACAAACAACACCTTTTTTAAAAACCAGAGACTCACATTTGCGTATAGCTATGTCCACCCATTTTTGTAAAAGTGACATATAAAATCCCTTACATCACCATGTTAACAAAACCTTCTTTTCCTGTATGGAGACTCCTACACAGTGAGCGGCTCTCTAAAGCTTCTCAAACCCCTAGGCCATTCTTTTACGGTTTCTAAAATGGGGGGAAGAAAGAATAGGATTCGATGAAGCAATACCTAAGGTGAAGTCTGATAAACGCTTATAACTTTTGTACAATTTAAATTTTTCTCTCATAAACTGTAAATACTATCTCCTTTATTTTCTGGAAAAATTTTTATGTTATCATGTATATTGAACTATTGTAACAATAAAGCTGGTTATTTCCCCATTATTATTGGCCTTCTATAAAGCGTTTTGAATCTGTATAGATAAAATTTGGGTAAAACAAATTGATAGAAAAATTTGGCAAAAACAAAAATTGGCGCTGTAACAGGATCAGCAAAGGGTTTATCAGTCAATTCTAGACGCCAGTAATTCCAGAAAATAGTAAAATTTGTATAAAAAAGTTTCTTTTGAAGAAAAAAAGGGGTTGTTAGTGAATGTGTTGAGTTTCAGGAGTAATTTTTTTATTCGAAGTACATTTTTGCTGTGTCAGAAAGCCAAAGGCCAATACAGGCAGAGTTTTTTTTTTGATTGTTTTTTTTTTGTTTTTATTACGGGACATTCATTCATGCGGGGTTTTTTTTTGACTGAAAGAACTGATATCCCATGTCCACCCCGAAAGGGTCAATTATACGGGACAATTTATTAACTGCAAGGATTCAAGATTTTTTTTCAAATTCATCTTTATAGCCCAAGGGCCAGGACCGAAGCCGAGATGAGGGATTACAAAGGTGCCGGAGCTGAAACAAAGGATATGCAAAGCGGAGGGCAACCGCCAGCTGCACAGTCGCCACGCCGGGCCCCAGTTTTGATGCCAAGCTGCCCCAAGGGGCCCACCCAGCGCCAGGTTGAACCAATCTCGCCCAGTTTTTTAGATGTCGGGCCCCAAGCACTGATCACTGACCCCCCCCGTTTGAAAACCGGCATTGAACACCCAAAGGGGGCTCTGATTCGCACCCTTTCCCCAAAATCCTAAATCACCAAGATGGAGACAAGCTTGGTTTTATTTGTGTTACAGTCTAAAAAGATTTAAGAAGAGGAAAGTGACGTCCACAACTAAAAAGTTTTTTTACTTTTTTTAATTTTTTAAAATTTTTGTTTTCAGCCGTACCGTGGCCAATGTTTTTTTTTCCCTGCACTTAGCAAAAAAAGAATTATTTTTCAGGGTATCTAAATTTTTTGACTCAAATATCAGGAGGGGATTGGGCTAGTCAGAAATTTTGACTAAAAGACCCATTATAGTTAGTACAGTGTATTCCGTATTTATTAAAATATATGTAACTACCCTTTAAATTTTTCAAAGTGTGCATCTTTCTGGTTTTTTTAACTTACTAAATGTGCTTTTTGCTTGTCTCAAAAACCCTGTTTATACCATAATCGTTTTAGTGTCTTTTCTATTGTATGTATTTGTGTAGTAGTGATTGAAACACAAAAGACTTTCTTTTCATTTTTTTTAGTTCAGGTTACTGTGTGCTTTGACTTATCTCTTGTGAATGGGTCTTTTGTCTCTTTAACTTCAACAAAGGACTAAAGGGGCATCCATTGTATAGGCAAATAGACAAACAAAAACCCCTTTTTATACTCTGAGATGACTCAGCATTTGTGTGTAGGGTATGTCCACCATTTTGTAGATGGACATAAAAATCATTACACAGCCTGTTATCAGAAACCGTTCTTTCCTGTCTTGAGACGTCCATAACAGTGGGGCGGGTCTCTAGAGATTCTCAAATCCAGGCCTCTTTTACGGTTTCTCATGGCGGGTAAGAATAGGATTCGATGATGTCCTCTACAGGGGAAGTCTGATAAACCTTTTAAACTTTTTTACAACTTAATTTCTCCATAAAAATGTAAATACATCTCCTTTTTTTCTGGAATACTTTTTTTGTTATCATGTTATAATTAACATTTAACAATAAACTGTGTTATTTCTCATTATTGATTGGCCTTCTATAAAGCTGTATTGAATCTGTATAGATAAAACTTGGTAAAACATAATTGATAGATAAAACTTGGCAAAACAGGGGAGCAGGCAGAGCCCCGAACCTTGCCGGGCTCCAGGCCGCTGCCATGGGCCTGAAGCGCCGGCGGTCTCTGTGACCGCTTCTGTGGACAGAGAGCGAGCCCTCCCCCTCCGCAACATGTCGGACCCGTTTTACCGGGGGACGCTGGATCCCCGCTAAAAAACCCGCGCTGCCCCTCCTCGGCGCACGGCGTCATAGGCCGTGCGCCCGAGGGGCTGCCGGAAGAGCGTCCCGGCACTGGAGGGTGGTGACATCATCACGTCTCCATGTCGGATGGAAAGGAGCGCGGGTCCGGGGGCAGAAGAGGAGCGCGCGGCCGGGGCAGAGGTAAGGGGAGTATTAAAGTCATACATGCCAAATCTCCCCCTTTTGGGGGGGGGGTCCCCCTATTTGTGGTCCCCACCCCCTCTCCGGGAGAGCTGGCATTCCCCCCGCCGCCAGCCGGCTGCGGGGTTTCTTTATATTACCGCGGCGCACGAGTTGCGCGGGTGCGCTACTCTTGCGCCGTCGGGCCGCTCCTACAGGCGGTGAAGCGGCCGCAGCAGCCGCTTCACCCGCCCGGAGTCTCACTGTGCAGGGAGGAGGCAGGAGGGATCGCTCCCTCCTCCCCCTGTATGTCCGGCGCCGGTGTGCGTCGTACATACAGGTCAGCGGCGCAGGAGAAGTGACGCGCGGCTGCACTCACTCCCCTGCGTCGCTGAGGAGATCGTCGTGAGCTGCAGGAGCCTGGTGAGGTAAGTGACTTTTATTATTTTATTTTTATTAGTTATAGGGGGGCTCTACCTGGCTTAGAGAGGGGGGCAACTACCTGGCTTACAGAGGGGGGCAACTACCTGACTAACAGAGGGGGGCTCTACCTGGCTTACAGGGGGGCAACTACCTGGCTTACAGAGGGGGGCAACTACCTGGCTTACAGAGGGGGGCTCTACCTGGCTATCAATGGGGGCATCTACTTGGCTATAAATGGGGGCATCTACCTGGCTATCAATGGTGGCAACTACCTGGCTACTAAAGGGGGCAACTACCTGGTTTCTAAAGGGGGCAACTACCTGGCTAACAAAGGGGGCATCGACTCGGCTACAAGGGGACATCTACCTGCCTGTAAGGGGCACTACCTGGTTATGGGGGGCTACTACCTGGCTATAAGGGCATCTACCTGGCATCTACCTGGCTTTCTTCCTAAGCCATTATGCAGTTAGACGGAGTGGGTGGGGCTTTTTGAAGGGGCGCGGCACATTAAAAAGATGGGCGTGTCCATGCAAATTTTTTGCCGCGGCGCGCTACGTGCGCCGCCCTCTTCGATTTCCTGCTTTTCCATTTCCAAAAGTTGGCAACTATGATTAATGTTGTTATTTTTTACCTGCCGGCCTGTGGCCCCCTACACCTGCCTGTGGACCCCATACGCCTGCCTGTGGCGCCCTACGCCTGCCTGTGGCCCTATACTCCTGCCTGTGGCGCCCCCATACGCCTTCCTGTGGCCCCCCACCATACGCCTGCCTGCGCCCCCCTACGCCGGCCTGTGGCCCCCTACGCCTGCCTGTGGCCCCCATATGCCTGCCTGAGCCCCTATACGCCTGCCTGTGGCCCCCATACGCCTGCCTGAGCCCCCTATAGCTATATACCTGCCTAAGCCCCCATACGCCTGTAGCCCCCATACGCCTGCCTGAGCCCCTATATAGCTATATACCTGCCTGAGTGCCTCTATATTTATATACCTACCTGTCTAAGGTGACAATATCTATATACCTGTCTGACTGAGGAGACATATATACGTATACCTGCCTGACTGAGATGGCATATCTATATACCTGTCTAACTGAGGGGACTTATATACCTATAATTAAGGAGTTACTGGAAATGTGAGGATTCTAAGATATTTGTGTCCCAATCTGCAGGGACGAGTATTGGCCGGGAGCAATCAGCATGAAGGAGTGAACCGGATGGAGAAGAAAAGGGAAAGTGAACGACGCTGATCAGAAATGATGTCTCCGGTGAGTCACTAAATGTAACTGCAGTGTCTGGTAGATTTGCTTCATGTTTCGGTGGATTATTTGGTGACTGTTATTTAGGGGTATTACACTGTCATATGGAGGGGAGCGAATTTTAAAAACGCTAATTTGTCAGGGCTGATTTTCATTGTGCAGTGACTGCTGAGGAGATGGACGGGAGCTATGTGGGATACACAGAAAATTAGTGACAGGACCTGGCGCAGGGGTGAGAGGAATGGGGGGCATTTTTTTTTGGGAGCGAGGGGGGGGCGCCATTGGCTGTACGCACCAAAATGCCTTGTCCCGGCCCTGGATACACCTAAGGGGTGCAGAAGATATATGATATATACAGAGAAGTCAATTACTGTGACTTATTTCAGTTTGTGCACAGGATGTGCCTTCTAGACCTGTGTGCGCTTTACTTGTAGGCTACATGATAGTACCCATAAGAGGGGACAACTGGAAGGGGAAAAATACTGTATAGCATGCTACAGGCCTTACTATTGCCCCTGTTCTTGTGTTCATATCAGTTAAAGTCTCCCCTGCCCTGTGGATCCTACTTCAATTTCATATATGGGAAATTATATTCAGGTTCCTTTATGTCTAATGCTCAGATAGTTACTTACAATTAAGTAGTGACTGGTTCACTAGCATCTCGGGCTGTGTCCGAAGCTGTGAAAATATGAAAAGATTTTTGTATAAATAACAGAGACAACAAACTTGAGTATTAGGGTTTGTTCACATGGCGTTTTAACTGCGTGTTCACATCCGCTTTTTAGATCCGTCTCTGGGACCGACAGGATGGACCCAGAGACGGATCTAAACAATTAGCAGTGAGTTTATCACTGTGGGCTATGAGGAAGAGGCAGCAGCGTTCACATGAGAGATCGCCGCTGCGTGTTCCCCTCTTGCCTGTTGGCTCCGTCTTTGAAAGAATTGCATGTTAATGATCTCTCATGTGAACGCCGCTGCCTCTTCCTCATCGACCGCAGTGATCAACTCACTGCTAATTGTTTAGATCCGTCTCTGGGTCCGTCCTGTCGGTCCCCGAGATGGATCTAAAAAGCGCTTGTAACACGGAGTGAAAACGCCATGTGAACAAGCCCTAATTATAGTACTGATACTCGACACATCCCCTCCGACAAAGTAGATAAGTTTATATGACAAATAGTGAGCCCAGGAGCTACAGAGCGGAATACTCACTGCCGGCCGCCGTGTAATCCCTCTTCTTTTCTGAAATAAACAGATGAGAGGGAATTAGCTGCAGGAAATTATAGAGTAATTGCGTCCTAATGATTTCACATAGTTTATGACATCTTATCCATTTCTCAGCAGGGCTCCTCTAGCACAGCAATCTAGTAGACTGATATCACATCCCGGTCTCAGTTTCCATCCTCCTCCTCAGCCACAAGTCCACAGCATTGGGTTATATTGCATTTACACTGCTCTTTTATAGCACTAACTTGGTCAAATGTATCATCTTCAATATAAGAAAATGAATCTGAGCTTATGTCAAGCCCGGTAGGTAAAACACTAATGCATCATTTCTTGCTTCAGCCACTGTGTTGTATTATTACTTGCTCTTCCACATTGCCTCCTGAATGCAGGAGATGGGCTCTTTCTCCTGCCATGTGATTTTACTATAGGCTTTACCTTCTGTCCTGGTTATATCTCCACCATCTGCACCTCTCTCTTTTCCGGTCTGTGGTTACTGTCATACTTATCCCCTTAAAGGGGTCGTCTCAGTACAAGGATTGCTGCTTTTTATGTTAAAGATCTTACAAAAACAAGTCACTTTGGGAATATGTGTCATTACCAGTGTCCTGCCTATTCCTAAATATCCCCTCTTTTTTATGGGCGGCATCAGCTCCTCGGTCGCCCATAGCTACAGACCTGTTCGATCTCTCCTGTAGGCTGCCCGCACTGGTTGCTATAGCTACAGACCTTTCGATCTCTCCTGATAGGGTGCCAGCACTGGGTTTCTATAGCTACAGACCTGTTCCATCTCTCCTGATAGGCTGCCAGCACTGGTGCTATAGCAAAAGACCCGTTCCAATTCCCCTTATAGGCTGCCCGCACTGGTTGCATAGCTACAGACCTGATTCCATCTCTCCTGATAGGCTGCCAGCACTGGTTGCTATAGCTACAGACATGTTGTAGATAGGCTGCCAGCACTGGTTGCTATAGCTACAGAACCTGTTTTTCCCTCTCTCCTGATAGGCTGCCAGCACTGGTCGCTATAGCTACAACCTGTTTTTAGCCCATCCTGATAGGCGCCAGCAACTGGTCGCTATAGCTACAGACCTGTGATCTCTCCTGATAGGCTGCCCGCACTGGTCGCTATAGCTACAGACCTGTTCAACTCTCTCCTGATAGGCTGCCAGCACTGGTTGCTATAGCTACAGACCTGTTCTACCTCTCCTGATACGCTGCCAGCACTGGTCACTATAGTTACAGTCCTCAGCAGTTTGTGACTGCAGGTCAGTAAAGCCAGTAAACACGCCCCCGAATTCAAAAATGAAACCAAGAAAACAGGACTGAGGTAAGATGAATCGATGTAGTGAGCCCCAAACCCCTTTAAGGACCACAATGCATCTTTTTTACTTGCATCATTTCCCTGCGGGGAGAAGGGGGGCTCCTTCTGAGAAGCAGGGGCCGTGAGATGGACAGCCCCATGCCGAGCTATTTAACCCCCCTAGATGCCGCAGTAAAAAGTGACCATTGCATCTAAGTGGTTTGAGAGTTAGAGAGTTCCCTCTCTTACCCCGTTGACCTCTCACACTCTGTGATTTCTTACCAAGGAACAAATGGGTTTACATGGTAGTCGGAGACCTAATGAAAGCTTTCGGTCTAATTCTGTATGTTTTTAGGAAAGTGCTAAAGGTAGAGTTCGGGAGGATGCCTGACAGTTTAACCCCATATGTAGTGCATTTTTATACCCAAGAATGTGGTTTATTATTCAGCAAACAATTTTAATGCATGTTTAAGTCCCCTAGTGGGACTAACAAACAATAGTAACAAAAAGTTTAAAAAACATAAATTTAAAAAAATTCTAAGATGGAACAAAAAGAAATTCCCATTTATCCCCTAACGAAGTCCCCATCTTTAGCAAATAAAGAGAAATAAAAAAAAAAAACCCCTATAAACTATTAGTATCACTGCAACTGTAACGACCCAAACTATAACCTTATCCCATTATTTGCACTGTACACAGGAAGTTCGGGATCTTTGGCTTTTGGGAGAAATTTATGGAAAATGTAAAAATTTTCCCGTTCACTGATATTTTTTCCAGGCCATTGAAGTCGTGCAAAAGGGGATTTTTCCCTCTCAATAATTAATAAACAAAAGGGAAAAAACAGTGCAGGGGGCCACACCACCAAAAAAGCCAATGTCTTTATAAAGTCTGTGTGGCTTTTTTAGACAATTACAGCTTTACAATGATGGCTCATGCGGACAAGGGAGCAAATGACTGCTGAGGCATGGCGTCCCCCCTGCTTGAATACGCCCCTCAGGTATTGGGGTTTTCAGGGGTCAGGAGCTTCTACACGGAAACTCACGAACCCACAGGTTTTTCTAAGGGTTCGGGTTTTTAAAATTTTGACGCCACCAATTTTGGGTCCCCGTGCCGATACCCTTCCCGTGATGCAACCTTAATGAACGAGCAAATGCCATGAAGATGAAGGCCCGGTTTTTGCTTGAAGAGGCAAAAAGACTTGATACATGATGTAAATTCCAGCAGTAGGGGGTAAACCCTGCACCATTCACAGATGGCAGTTCTGTACTGACTGGACACACCTGCCCCCACTGTAACAGCAATACCATCAAAGGCTTGTCTGTGACGATGAAAACACTCTTCTTGAATACCCGCATTGTTTTGGCGGCCACATTTTGCTCACAGTAAATTTCGCTTTCTCATGAACAGGCTGAGGAGCCGGCCCGTCAGAGTAGATGCCCCTGACAATGAGCCTATGCCCGGGGGTTTTGGCAGGTTGTTAGAACCAGACCACATGATGAAAATGGTTACAAATGGTCTGACGTGAACTTGGTGCCTCTCAATCACTTAGTGTTTAGAGTTGTGTACTTCATCATCCCGGTTCTGCAGGGGGATTGGTTAAATGAAGCGGCATTAGGGTTGACGGAGCCAAAAGATGTCCCCTTCTTGTCTTTCTGTGACTCTTTCTTTTTCCCCGTATCGATACAATTTCTGATGCACTCTAACTCAGTGGCCATTCTGTCTGAGAGCATCCTGCTTGCGCCTGTCAATGGCAAGGTACTGTTTTACAGTTTTAAGGGGTTGTCTTGGTTATATTTCACAATGTAACAGCAGGATGAGGGGGGATGGTTTTAAATTCCCCAATTTAAATTGATCCCCTAAATTTATTTGGGGGCTTCAGGGATCAAAAAACCCTGTTGGAAATTTTTCCATTACGCTCCTTGTTGCAGCAAATTGGGCAAAAAGTCCTGAAACACTGAATAGTTGGAGATGTGCTTTCTAAGGGTAAGAGATAGGCTCGTTTAGTTAAAAAAAAAAATCAGGAAATGTTCATTCAGTATCTGACTGAGGTGCCAAGGGCCCATCAGTGGAGTTGATTTTTGGGATCCACCAATAAAGCAGATTCTTGGGGCCCACCAGTGGAGGTGATTCTTGGGGCCCAACAGTGGAGATGATTATGGGGCCCAAGAGTGGAGGTGATTATGGGGCCCACCACTGGAGCTGATTCTTGGTGCCCACCAGTGGAGCTGATTCTTGGGGCCCACCAGTGGAGCTGATTCTTTGGGCCCACCAGTGGAGCTGATTCTTGGGGCCCACCAGTGGAGCTGATTCTTGGGGTCCAACAGTGGAGCGGATTCCTGGGACCCACCAGTGGAGCGGATTGATGGGGCTCCCCAGTGGAGTTTCTTTTTGGGGTCCCGAGTGGTGATCCTTCTTGGGGCCCCCCAATGGAGTTGATTCTTAGGACCCACCAATGGAGTTAATTCTTGGGACCCACCAGTGGAGTTAATTCTTGGGGCCCACCAGTATAGTTCCGTCTTGGGGCCACCAGTGGAGATGATTTTTTATGGGTCAACTAGTGGAGCTAATTCTTAGGACATATACTACAACTACTGCACATGCCTCTGGATTTTTCCAAGCCTGTGTTAACTGATGTGAGTTCCAAGGTGATCACCTAAACCTTTGGTGGTCGGACTGCACAAGTCCTTTATTCCTGACACTTACTTCTGTATATAATGAACTCCAACATGACAAATGTGACAACAAGAACAGCGGTGACTGCACCAATGATCAAAGCCCGGTGGGAGATCTGTGGGGGTTCTAAGAAGCAAAAAGAAAGAAAACATGTGATAAGGAAAAATTACATTTTAAATACTAAAATCAGTTACTGAGAAGCTAATTGATGACAACCAATATGGCTGCACATCCGGCATCAGTCTTGCAAAACTGGACACCAAAATAAAACAGGAAAATTCCAATATCTCACCAATAAATTAAACATAAAAACAACCTGTAGCTGATGCTCGAATTTCTGCTTTACTAATTTTATAGTAATTTTTTTCTTTTGGGTGGAAAATTTCCCAAAATGAAGAAGAAGAAGTTATGTAACATAAAGCAACTCAAAACCAATTAAGAAGGAAAGATTCTACCTTTTGACATATAGACCATAAGGTCAACACTCACCCCATCTCACCAGCAGAGGCTCCTCCAGGCTGCTGTGATCCACATAACAGGAGTAACTGTCACCCTCTTGGGGTATCACTTCCACAGTGACCCTGATCTGATAGGTGCCATCAGGATTGGGGAGGACATGTGTGGTCTCATAGGAGGGAACCGGTCTATCCCTTCTTCCCCCCACTTCACACCACACCGGGGGGGTGAAACCCAACACCTGACAGTAAAGCTTGGTACCCCGTCTGTTCCCCCGACCTAGCCCTTCCCCCTGGACAAACTAGAAAAAGAAAATAAGAAGTCAATTACACAGAAAATAATTTTTACTGATGGGGGGAAGATCTTTTTAATGTAGACTGAAGATGTGAAAATTAAGGGTTGGTTTGTGAAGCGGAAATGGGAGTCTGGTTATTCATCGGATGAAAAAACTATTTGTTGCCTAAAGAAATAGTTTGAAATGACAGCAAATTTAACATTTCAAATGCAGAGGAAACTCAGGACGAATAAAGCAGACTTAAGATTTCTATGTAGAATAACAAATCATGAAAGAAGGCAGTTGTGTTTGTCCCTGCCCCTGAGCCCCAAAAATGAAAATCACAAGCAAAGGAAGTGGGTCATTTATTCCAAAGTGATAAAGTACATGCACTGCTGAACTGGGGTCTTAGTCAAGTACAATGACAATGAACAAAACTACACATATATATGTATAAGATAACAAATGAAAGGGAAGCGGCTATGTACAAAGGTAGCAAAGTCAGTGTGACTGTGATATTTGCTTTTATAAGAAAACTAAGGCAAGTGAAAAGCAGTAAAAAAGATTAAATAACATTCTGTGTCATGATAACATGGTGCGTTATCTGTCATATTGTAATTGCAGCCGGTCTGCGGTCGCACCTATTTTCCAGGCTCTATGGTGGGTCGCACCATGATCTGGGTGTGGGTCCATGGTTGCATCCTCTCCAAGTCCCCCCATTCGGTTACTCACCTGTCCCTGCTCCAGCCTGTGCCTGTCCGGCTCCCATTCCATTGCCTCTTCCTCCTGCTGCTTCCTCTGTCCACAGTTAACCTTTTGGTCACTATGGGCGCTTGATTTAAAGAGCCACACGCCATTCTATTCTTCCCCATCCAACCACCGGGAAACCCATGGGCCCTTTATAGGATTCCCTTCCCAGCAACCTTTGCCCAGTTATTGGTGTTCGAGTCGGCCATTTCTGCGCATTGTTTTCTGATTGGTCCCCTGATACTGGCCTCTGCTACATTCCTGACCCTGCCTTGTCTGCCGCCTCTCCTTCCACGCCCGCTAGTATCAAAGACTCATGTGAGGTTAAGGAGATCCTGGATATGAAGTGTCCCAGAGGCAAGATCTATTACCTCATAGATTGGAAGGGCTATGACCCCGAGGGGAGATTCTGGTGGCCACAAGAATATATCAATTATTCCGCACTAATCCAACAGTTTCACAGGCACCATTTCCGTGAGAGGAGGGCCCTTAAAGGAGGGGTACTGTAACAGCACACGCCATGGTCCAACACCAGTCCACAGTCACACATACTCCCAGTCCTGGCTCCCCGGCAAGTGAAAAGTAGTGAAAAAGTTAAAATAACATTCTGTGCCATGATAACACAGTGCGTTATCTGTCATGTTGTAACTGCATGTGCCACGGTCCGACAGCCGGTCTGCGGTCGCACCTATTTTCCAGTCTCTATGGTGGTTTGCGTTGCGGTCTGGGTGTCTGTCCATGGTTGCATCCGCTCCAAGTCCCCCCCTCGGTTACTCACCTGTCCCCGCTCCACCCTGTGTCTGGCCAGCTCCCACGCCATTGCCTCTTCCTACTGCTGCTTCCGCTGTCCACAGTTAACCTTTTGCTCACTAAGGGCGCGTGCTGTTCCCTTGGATTTTAAGAGCCAGTACACGCCATTCTATTCTTCCCCAGCCAACCACCTGGGACCATGGGCTTCATAGGGCTTCCCTTCCCAGCAGAGGCGTAACTTTGGTTCAAAAAGGGGGACGGACCAATTTTCCCTATCATTCCCCATCTTCCTATCCCTCCCTCCTTCACTCGCCTTCCCTTTCACTTGCCCTCCCTTCTCTTCTCTCTAGCTAGGAGGCCTGAGGAAGTGCTGTGAGCAAACGCAGCACCACTTTTGGTGCATTCGGTAAGGTTATGAGTTGCTCTCTAATTACTGAAGTTTAGAGCCGGACTGGGACTAAAAAGCAGCCCTGGCAATGAAGCCGAACCAGCCCACCTGTAATATTACCCCTCTACATGGAAATAAAAAACGTTGTGCAATGCAGCAAATTTTGCTTAAGCCCATCACTGCTCCATTAAATTTTTTATACACACAACAGAATGAGGAAGATAAAAGAACCCAATCTCACTGAACCCCTAGGAATCGCTTATGTCACAAACTGTACCCCAAAATATATTATATTGCATTCCATACACCAGAAATATAACTCACTGCACCCCAGGAATGTATTATATTACACATTACCCCAAAAATGTATCATATCACACACTGAACCCTAGAAATGAATTACATTACTCACTGTACCCCAGAGATTACGTTACACCATACCGCAGAGATTATCACATTACACACTGTATCCCAGAGGTTACATTACTCACTGTACCCCAGAAATTACTACATTACACACTGTGCAACAGACATTATATTACGCCATACCCCAGAGATTACAATATTACATTCCACACTGTACCCCAGAGATTACATTCCACACTGTATCCCAGAGATTACATTACATACTGTACCCCAGAGATTTCTCCATACACACCTTACCCCAGAGATTACTACATTACACACCATACACCAGAGATTATATTACACCATACCCCAGAGATTACATTACACTGTACCCCAGGGATTACTACATTACACACCATACATCAGATATTACATTACCCACTGTACCCCAGAGATTAGTTTACACACTGTACCCCAGATATTACTGCATTATTCACCATACCCCAGAGATTACATTACACACTGTACAACAGAGATTATATTACACCATACCCCAGAGATTATTACATTACACATTGTACAACAGAGATTATACTACACCGTACCCTAGGATTATTACATTACACACTGTACTCCAGAGACTACATTAGACTTTGTCCCCTCCTAACCTGTCTCCTGTAGTCTGGTGCAATTGGCATTCAGCAAGAGCTTCTCTTCTTCTCTGATGAGGGCTGAGCATAGGGGAAGTGGTATACAATGGAAGGGAAAGATACAGCCTCAGGTACAGAGTGTGCTGGACTGTGATCAGCATTCTGATTGGTGAAGCAGCCCTTGCTGACTCCTGCTCCATCAATCAGCGCTGCTCTCACTTTTCACTGACACTTGAGGCTGCTACCTACTCTGTCCCCCCAAGAGGCACAGAAATATAGGAGGCAAAGGGTTAACTTCTTCCTCCTCTGTGCTTTGACCTCCTCCAGTTACCGTATTCTCATGCTTTCATATAGATTATTTTTTATTTAAGTGGCTAAAAAGTGGGGGGACCAGTCCCCTCCGTACCCCCTTAAAGTTACACTTATGATTCCCAGCAACCTTCACCCGGTTATTGGTATCCGTCCTGTATGAGTCAGCCATTTCTGCACGTTGTTTTCTGATTGATCCCCTGATATGGACCTTTCTACAACCTCAATTACAAAAAACTTGGGACACTAATCAAATTGTAAATAAAAAATGAATGTAATGATGTGGAGGTGCCAACATCTCATATTTTATTCAGAATAGAACACAAATCACAGATCAAAAGTTTAAACTGAGAGAATGGATCAATTTAAGTGAAAAATATGTTTCAACATTTCATGGCGTCAACAAATCCCCAAAAAGTTGGGCCCATGCCGTTTTTACCATTGTGTGGCATCCCCCTTTCTTCTTACAACAGTCAACAGATGTCTGCGGACAGAGGAGACCAGTTTCTCAAGTCTCAATAGGAATGCTCTCCCATTCATGTCTAATACAGGCCTCTAACTGTTCAATCGTCTTGGGCCTTCTTTGTCGCACCTTCCTCTTTATGATGCGGCAAATGTTCTCTATAGGTGAAAGATCTGGACTGCAGGCGGCCATTTCAGTCCCCGGATCCTTCTCCTACGTAGCCACGATGTTGTGATTGCTGCAGAATGTGGTCTGGCATTATCTTGTTGAAAAATGCAGGGTCTTCCCTGAAAGAGATGACGTCTAGATGGGAGCATGTGTTGTTCTAGAACCTGAACATAGCTCTCTGCATTAATGGTGCTTTTCCAGACATGCAAGCTGCCCATGCCACAAGCACTCATGCAACCCCATACCATCAGTGATGCAGGGTTCTGAACGGAGCGTTGATAACAACTTGGGTTGTCCTTGTCCTCTCTGGTCCGGAGGACATGGCATCCCACTGTTCCATAAAGAACTTCAAATTGGGACTCATCTGACCACAGAACAGTTTTCCATTTTGCCACACTCCATTTTAAATGACCCCTGTCCCAGTGCAAACGGCTGAGCTTGTGGAGCTTGCTTAGAAATGGCTTCCTCTTTGCACTGTAGAGTTTCAGCTGGCAACGGCGGATGGCCCGGTGGATTGTGTTCACTGACAATGCTTTCTGGAAGGATTCCTGAGCCCATTCTGTGATTTCCTGTTTGAGGTGCAGTGACGTTTAAGGGCCCGGAGATCACGAGCATCCAGTAGAGTTTGACGGCCTTGATCCTTATGTACAGCGATTGTCCCAGATTCTCTGAATCTTTGGATGATGTTATGTTTGGTTGATGATGATAACTTAAAGTCTTTGCTGTTTTACGCTGGGTAACACCATCCTGGTATTGCTGCACTATCTTTCTGCACAACAATGGTGGAATTGGTGATCCTCTTCCCATCTTGGCTTCAGAGAGACACTGACCCTCTGAGGAGCTCTTTTTATACCCAATGATGTTGGCAATTCACCTAATTAGTGTTGATTGGTCTTCCAGCTGTTTGTTATATGCTCAATGTCATTTTTCCAGCCACTTATTGCTACTTGTCCCAACTTTTTTGCCATTTGTAGACACTGTGAAATTTTGAATCAACATATTTTTCCTTAAAATTGTTACATTTACTCAGATTAAGTTTTTGATCTGTGATTTGTGTTCTATTCTGAATATAATATTAGATGTTGGCACCTCCACATCATTACATTCAGTTTTTATTCTTAATTTGTTTAGTGTCCCAACTTTTTTTGAATTGAGGTTGTACGTTCCGGACCCTGCCTTGTTTGCCGCCTGCCTGAACCTGACCTTGCCTGAACGCTGCCTGCACTGACCTACTGCTTGTCACCTGTCTACATTCCTGCATCACCCGTCTGTACCGTGTTACCCAACTCGTTGGCTGTCACCATGAGGACCTACGTCGGGGATAGCAAACTGGTGGGTTCCTGCAGCAAGGTTTGACCGGCCTTGTGGCAGGCTCTGGTAAAGACCGGGGGACCCTTAGACTCTGCTCCTTGACGTAGGTTACACCAACTCTACTCAGTGACCAGCAGATCCACTTGCATTCCCGGATTGTGACACATGTTCAGTTTTGCAACTTCTGTACATCCCACTTAGGACAGACACCAATATAAAACTCATAATAAATAGCAAGAATAAAGTTCAATAAAACCATGATAATATTCCAACAATTATCAAAACAGTATTACAAGTACTTTTTGACCTCCAGAACTGATGAACACATAAAAGTTGTTTCTTCACAAAATAGTTATAATATGATTTTTGCACAACTAAGCACGTTAGAAAAAACTGGTAAAATTACATATAGAGCATGTATGAAAGAAAACTGCAAATGGTCCATTATGATAAGCTGAACAGTATTACCTCTCCGCTCCAGATCTTGTCTCCCAAACTCAACGTATCTTTTTAACCGGTTGATACAAATACTGTTCATAAAATTATTTTGCAACTCCCGATATCCGGTATTGGGATTGTTCCATCTCTGTGTGATCATCTGAGCTTCGGCCATTGTAGGGATGAATGTTCCTGTCTTTGTGTCATAGCTCATGTACTCTCTCCCGTCATATCCATACTGCTTGTACCCTTCGGTGCTGCCGTCATCATGGAGTACACAGATGGTCATCACTTGCCGAAAATGGAAACCTGCACAGAGGACAGGGACATGTTACATGGAGTATACGCCATATGTACTGCATGTGCGAGTATACTACATGTCTAGCTATGGAGACTATGGCCGACATGTCCCATTAGGGCTGCGCCATTTTTTTTGTGTATTTTACACCAAAAAACTGTTGACACCCTCTTCTCTATATAATTGAACTGTCGTGCACCAAAACTATAAGCATTGTATGCCAGGCACGACACATATTCTTGGCCATTCAAGAATATTCCACTTCTTTGTTTTAATAAACTCTTGGGTTGCTTTGGTTTTATGCTTTGGGTCATTACCCATCTGTATTATGAATCTCCGACCAATCAGTTTGGCTGCATTCGGCTGGATTTGAGCACACAATATGTCTCTAAATACTCTCCAGGATGTAGGTGTAGCAATATCCAAATCTACCAGAGAAAACTGCATAAAAGAATACCACATCATCTGTGGCAGAGGAAATGCGATGGCTTGGCCATGCATGGCTGCCAGTGGCACTGGGTCACTAGTGTTTATTGATGATGTGACACAGGACAGAAATAGCCAGATGAATTCTGAGGTATTCAGAGACATACTGTGTGCTCAAATCCAGCCAAACTGATAGGTTGGCGTTTCATAATACAGATGGGCAATGACCCAAAACATAAAGCCAAAGCAACCCAGGAGTTTATTAAAGCAAAGAAGTGGAATATTCTTGAATGGCCAAGTCAGGCACCTGATCTCAACCCAATTGACCAGCAGTTCACGTGTTAAAGACAAAACTTCAGGCAAAAAAAACACAAACAAACAGCAACTGAAACCCGCTGCAGTAAAGGCCAAGCATTAAAAAGAAGGAAACACAGCGCCAAGTGATGTCCATGAGTTCAAGACTTCAGGCCATCATTGCCAACAAAGGGTTTTCAACCAAGTATTAGAAATAAACATTTTATTTACAATTATTTAATTTGTCCTATTACTTTTGGTCCCTTTAAAAAAACAAGTGTGAGCTTGAAGCTGTAGAACTACTCACAGCCTGAACAGAAAGTGGGAGCCTGAAGCTGTAGAACTGCTCACAGACTAAAAGGGAAGTGCAAGCTGAAAGTTGGCTGTGAAGACCAGGGTTTGTGACACATGGTGAAAACATCCATTTAACTCCTTAACCCACCACAGTCAAAATCATGTGGCTCTTGGTTTTATCCTCCACACCTTCCAAAAGTCTTAACTTTTTTATTTTTCTATCTGCATAGACATATGAGGGCTTTTATTTCGTAAGATGTACTTTCTAATGGTGTCATTCACCGTGCCATAGATTAATTGATTAAATAAGTGAACTACACAAACTATATATTGCAGCCACTATGTCCATTTGACTGAGGGTCTGTTTGTTGTCTGTTGAAGTGCCATATTTTTTTAGTGACAGCTTTTGAAATGATATGATGACAGAAATGGGACAAAAGTGGGCAGAAGGGGCCAGAATTTTCACCTTACGTTTGAGTATCTGTTTTTTTTAAACTACAACTACAATTACTATCTATCTTGCAGCCATTTGTTTCCTATCCTACCACCCAGTCATGCACCCTGAGAATTTTATCCTCATCAGCTTCTCCCTCCCTCACCCATGTATACATCAAATACACTATTTACCTTCTTCAGCTACCACAAACCATCCACTTTCATGGTACGACACCGCTCATGTACGTCTCCAAACCACATGCTGTCGCGTTTCATTCTGCTACTTCTTGCCGCAGGGGACATCTCACCCAACCCTGGTCCATTACTGCTAAGCCCACCTCCTCTTCTGCCTCCCTGTCACAGTTCACATGCGGCCTCTACCTTGGACCGTGGACGTGCCTGTGTCTCTGTTGTGCCGCGCCTGCTTGCTGCTGCCTCGCTCCATGCCGCGGTCCTCGCGAGCATGGCGGCGACTCGACTGTGTATCTGACCCTTGCACCTGTTGCTGCGGTCCTGTCTCTGCTGTGTCTAATGTTTTGGTGTCCTCACCTGGCCCGATGGTCAGGATTTAAAGAGAAAGTGTCCTAATTACCTGTTCAATGACCTACGACCTCTTGGGATACAAGGAACATCCTGCCTCTGTTCCTGGTCAGTTCATTAATGTCCATCTGAGTACCTGACCTCTGCAGCTAGTTACTGCTGTTCCTGAGTTTAACCCCTGTGTTACTTGCAGTTATCCCCCGAGTTACCTGCATATCTTCTACCGCTGTTCCTGCCGTAGTCTATTATTGGTTGTGTGTGTTACCTTCATGCTGTTTCCTGACGTTGTACCTGCCAGTTACCTCCCTGGGACTCTGCTACCCGCCACCTCTGCCTATACCCACGAGTAGATTACCATCTACACTCGTGGTGGTCCAGAGGATCCACAATACCCTGGTGTTCTACATTGTCAGTCCTAAATGACCCAAAGATATGTGACACTCCCACAGAAACCCTGCTAATCTTCAAACTTTTCACTGTATGTCTTTTCCTGCTCCTGTGCGCTCTGTGATTAAATGTGCGTTCTGGAACTCCCGCTCTACCCGTACCAAACTCACTGCTGTTCATGACCTGTTCCTCAAGATGGCTCCAGCAATCGGACACTGCTTCCCCTGCTGCTCTCACCTATGGCGGCCTACACTTCACCCACACCCCTAGACCTGAGAACAGGCAGGGTGGAGGAGTCGGTATACTTCTCTCTCCACACTGCACTAAACAAGTCATTCCTCCCGCACCCTCCCTCACTTTCCCCTTCTTTGAGACCCACACCAAGAATTTTTTAGTCTCCATTGAACTAATGTTGCCCTATGGAAATGTTTAGTGTGTACTTTCGGAGCTTTTCTAGTGTTCATTCTAAACACAGTAAAGACACGGGGTGAAGATAGCCTTAATCTCTTAGTGCACTGTGACCTTTTAGTACATCATGACAGCTCTAAGGGAGCATGGATCAGGGGCAATCCTGGTAGTGTTTTTTAATTTAGTTTTTTTTTTTACAGTGCTTAAGGTGAAGTATACATGACATGTTAGTTTTATTCTTTGTGGTGATACTATTATGGCGATACCCAATTTATATAGTTTTTTTTTTTACGTTGTAAAAAAGTGGTTCTATTATGTAAAACAAGGTTTATGCCTCGCTCTCTTCTCAAAGCCATAGCTTTTTTTTCCGTATAGGGAGCTGTGTTAGAGATTTTTCTTTTTTTGCATAATGAATTGATATTTTCCTTGGTACCACTTTGGCATTTACATGACCTTATGATCTCTTTTTTTTTTCCATTTTATGAGCTGCAGGAGGAACAAAAATCGCAATATTGTCATTGTTTTTTTAATGGCGTTCATCATGCAGGATAAATAATGGATTTCTAGGCTAGGTCATTACACACGCAACGATACCAACGATGCATACTTTATTTTTTTATTTTTTGTAAAGGCGAAACAATGGTTTAAGTGTTTTTATTTTATTGTTTCCCCAAGTCGCTGCGGTAGCAATTGACCACTGTTGCAATAATAAGACCATATACCACTTATTCCCAATTTTGTTTAGACACCAAAGGAGAGGACACGAACAAGGACTTTTCTCCTATGCCCCATTTATATGCAAACCATGTAATAAAGACTCAGTGCTCCATATTCAAAAGCACTTTATATCAAAGAATTCTTAGTTACTGTAGCAAAGAGTAAAACCTGTGATGCATATTTAGCAGTCTCTGCAACTTTAAATGAGAAAAGGCAACATGGAAAGTTCTTACTTAGTATCCCTCATGTTCATAGTGTGTTATAACGTGGAGCTTATCTGAGAAGCAGCCGTGAGAACAGCCGTACGCCCCGTTAATCTACTGCGACTGGAGTTAACTCCAATCGTGGCCAATGCTGCAGGGCCCCTTCTGTAACTCACATCTGGTTCCGCGCAGCAATCATGTGGGCTCTATTTTTGACCTCCCCTGACCATTAACTACCATTGTTTGCAAAAGTTATACGATATACAGTGGACCTCTTAATAGGAAAGCAAAGGCTTCTTCACTTTTTTATGTACAGTTAAAAAGGTATGTAGGCATGTATCACCCAACAGAGGCCAAAAATACACTTTTTTAGCCTACGTGGGGTGAATGGAGCACTACAAATGGACTTAAAGTTGAATCTCCCATGCTGCCACCACCATCCACCATTGAATCTACTCTTCACCTGTTCTGGTTCTGCACATTATCCAGAGAACTAAACGAAACAATGTAGATTCACTGGATTTAAAAGAGGATTCATATCCTGTATAAAGCAGCAGAACATGAATATAGTAGAACTAGGAATAAATAAACAGCAAAATGTGCACATTAACGAATACATAGGAAATTTCTTGTCTCACCTCCAGTTTGGTTGAACCTCTTCATCAATATCTTCACTTCATATCTAGCTAAAGGCTCGTCACTTTTAGTAAGCTGCGACTTTCTTTCCCATTCCTCTTGTTTCTCGTTCTCCTTCATCCACTGAGCAACAGAAACATATCTCTTGATATCACTGGTGTATAACTCAGCCCGCTGATCATCCACATATCCCACTATGGAGAACTCAGGCAGGCCAGATCCTGGGGCCGAGACCCCGATGACATAATAACGTAGAGAGTGACTGTCTGAAGGAGACATACAGAGAGTTATATAATATACTGATCATCAACTTAAGAACAATGTAATGGCGACTTGTACCGTGTTCTTCCAAAAATAAGCCCTACCCTGATTTTCACACAGATTCTTGAAGCAGCTGCTGAATATAAGCCCTACTCCAAAAATAAGCCCTAGTTAGTCAGCGCCTCCTGAGTGATGTCACCTGTTGCCCACCTCCTGGGCGTTGCCATCCCGAGCTCCACCCACCCCTGGAGGCTTTGTGGAAACCTCCAGTGTTTTCAGGCTTAAAGGGGTTTTGCCAGGACGTGCCTTGTCTGCTAAGAAGCAAAAGTAAACAAGCCAGGCTAGCTGAGAGAGAGACAGACAGCCAGAGCACAGAGCCATGCATAAGGGATCGTGTGCAATGTTCACTGAAATAATCACACTACAACTAGTGGATTCTGTATACAAAAGACAACACCTTTCTCAACAGCAGATTGAAAGCTTCTTCAGCCTCTTGAAAGCTCCTTCGTGTTCTCTGTCATCAGACAAAGCAGGGATCTACTCAGATAATCACACTACAACTAGTGGATTCTGTATACAAAAGACAACATATTTCTCCCCAGTCCCTTGAAAGCTTCTTCACGCTCCCTTTCATCAGATAAGAAGTGTGCTCTGCACAAGCCCAGCCAGCAGCTCCTGTCACTCTGCCTGGTTGTATCTAGTGCAAGCTTTTAAGTAACTAAGGGCAGGTAAGGCAGCCTGTAGCTGTCTCAGGCTGCAATTTTTCTAATCACATATATTTAGAAAAGTGATTAAATACCCATTTTGGAGGATCCCACATCAACATTACATCGTGGAAAAACCGCTTTAAGGACCTGAGATGTTGTCAAAGTCACATTACTCGCAGGTCCTTCGACCCAGGCCATAGAATGCAATGTGTAAGTGAAAGTTCAATTTATACACACACACATATATGTACACTCACATTTATACAATCACACAAACAATCCCTTATCTTAAAGTATGGTTACTGCATCGGCCGACGATCCGGTCTCTAGTGCCACGTCCGCCAACTATCTGGTCTCCAGTGCCACGTCCGCCAACTATCTGGTCTCCAGTGCCACGTCCGCCTAAGATCCGATCCTCTGTGCCATGTCCGATAAGGATCCGATCTTCTGTGTCACGTCTCCTGGTTTGGATTCCGTGGTGCAGGTTGAGGGTCCAGAGCCCATTATAAAGGGGGGAGGAGGTACTGTCACTATCGTGCTCCTTACTATTTGATCCTGGCAGTGGCTGTGCTGTCGATAGTCAAGCGTTTTCAGTGCCTTCCAGCAGGGTAATGGTTAAACGCTTGGCTTCAACTAGCACAGCTGCTCTGCTTTACTCTGATGAGGAAAACAGGCTTTTGATTTCCTCAGGGCCTGGGATTCTGTTGCACTTAGTTTGCAGTGCAGGCTTCCTGTAATGCTTCTCTGCCCTCCTCCCGCACCACGTGTTTGTTCCTGCCTGGACCTGTCTATTGCCTACTGTTTGTCCGTTTGTTTCTGGACCTTTATTTTGTCCTCACGCCCCCTTACATCCATTTTCCCATTTTACGTTTTCTTTCTAGGACGGTTTGTGTTTTTTGTACGTTTATGTGTTGTCCCAAGTCCTTTTTTGATAGAAAACGTTACAGTAAACTCCCTAAAAATGACACTCACACCCCTCCAAAAAATTACCTAAATACATTTTTTTTTACCCTACACCCAACAAATAATGTTTTGGTTCTTGTTTAGTTTCCAGTACATTTAATGGTAAGTAAAAAGTACAACAAAATGTAGAATGAAAAAGTTATGGGTCTTGGAAGGGAGGAAGGAAAAACAAAATGTAAACAAAAACTCCTGCAGTGGCCATGAATTTAAGGGGTTGTCACTAGAAAAATTAGCTTTCAACATGTAGGGACAGGTAATTGAAGTCTTCTTTTTTCCTGGTCAGGAGATAAGAGAGATTTTATCAGCTCTGAGTGTACTCGGGATAATCTTGTTACCGTCCTGCTCTCCCCTTCTCTCTTTTCTCTTTGTCTTATCCGAGAGCAGGGAGGACGTCATCACCACAGGTCGGCAGACATGACACCGGCAGCTTGAGAACAGTGTGTTAAGTGTAACAAAGGAGAATAATTACTTTTGTTTACTTGGAGCACTCTGCTCTATAGATAAGATTTCCTGCTCTCATGTCAGTACAATTAGAAGAGCTGAGAATAAGGAGCTGATATGCTGATCTGTTCTATAGAAACAACCACAGCTTGACCAGGAATAAACAGAATGCATAAATCTAAAGCTGCTTGTGGCTCAGTGAAACAGCGTTGTGAGACAAACCGTGTCAGGACATGGCTTGCCTCGGTCCTGTGATCAGCTATTTTGGCTAGTAATAGTTGCAGTGTGAGTTGCATGAGACGAGTCATCTACATTCAGGGTGGGAGGGCAGCTGGTCTGCTGTTTATCTAAAGCGCTGGGCTGGAATCTATATGTTGATTAAAGGGGGTGCAATCTGTATTTCTTAGGGGATGTGGTCTGTATTTATTTTAGGTTGTGCTGAAAGGGGTCATATTTACTATTTGTGATTCAATCGCTTCAGGACAATTCCAATACAAAAGAAAGGGCCACAAATAAAGTTCTGTGCATCTCACTACATATGCGCCTCATTTTCTATCCAAAGTTTTGAAATCTCCCTGCTGTCCCTTCCCAAAAGTTAACATATATGCAACAATGATATAATAGAGCAATAACATAATGGCCTCCTCTGTGCACACTCACCAGAACACACCGCAGACAGGCTGAGCAGGAGCAGCGCGAGGACAAACATCTTCTACATCACGAGGGATAAGAAACAACTAAAGAAGCAAAATAACTGATAAAAAGCAATAGTGATAAAAAGTAACAATAATACAAAACATGTAACACATAATAATATAAGAGTATAATATATAATAATATAACGGCCTCCTCTGTACACACTAACCAGAATACACCTCAGACAGGCTGAGAAGGAGCAGGGTGAGGACAAACATCTTCTACATCACGAGGGATAAGAAACTTCCGAGAACTGTGATAAAGTAACACACTGTAAATGGTCCACACTGCACACAGGGAGGGGCTGAGATCTGATTGGACGGCGGCTAGTCATACTCCAATAGGAAAATTATTCTGCAGGTGGTCAGCAGTTGCCGGGCAGAGTGAAAGTCAGAAAATGAAAGTGAAGATGGGAGATGATTCAGCAACAAGGGACTTCTACTTCTCTATAAGGCTGGGTCCACATGTTGGGTTTTTCTATTGGAAAAAATATGACATATTAGGCTATGTCTACGCAGCACTGGGTTTTGGTTGGATTTAGTATTTAGACTTCAACTGTAACTCTCTTGGGCATGGAGGTCACTAGAGCTTCACAGGCTGCAGCCACTGGAATCCTCTTCCCTCCTCCATGACAACATCACGGAGCTGGTGGATGTTAGAGACCTTGTGCTCCTCCACCTTCTGTTTGAGGAGGCCCCACAGATGCTCAATAGGGTTTAGGTCTGGAGACGCTTGGCCAGTCCAGCAGCTTTACCCTCATTTTCTTTAGCAGGGCAGTGGTCGTCCTGGAGGTGTTTGGGGTCGTTATCATGTTGATACTGCCCTGCGGCCCAGAAGTGAGGGGATTATGCTCTGCTTCAGGATATCGGTACATGTTGGCATTCATAGTTCCCTCAAGGAACTGTAGCTCCCCCCCGCCGGCAGCACTCATGCAGTCCCAACAATGACCCTCCCACCACCCTGCTTGACTGTAGGCAGACACACTTGTCTTTGTACTCCTCACCTGGTTGCTGCCACACACGGTTGACACCATCAGAACCAAATAAGTTTATTGAGGTCTCATCAGAGTACAGGACATGGTTCCAGTAATCCATGTCCTTAGTCTGCTTGCCTTCAGCGAACTGTTTGTGGCTTTCTTGTGCATCTTCTTTAGAAGAGGTTTCCTCCTGGGATGACAGCCATACAAACCAATTTCATGCAGTGTGTGGTGTATGGTCTGAGCACTGACTGGTTGACCCTCCATCCCTGTAAACTCTGCAGCAATGCTGGCAGCACTCAGTGGAGCACTTGCACTCAACATCTTTGGTTGATCATGGTGAGGAATGTTCTGAGTGGAGCCTGTCTTGTTGGATGGGGACTACATAACAGCCCTGGTGCTCAAACCCAACAAGCCCACCTAAAATATCCCACCCCTCTATACTGCAAAAAATAGCATTGTGCAATGCAGCAAATTGCACCCCCATCACTGCTCCCTTAGATATGTAATAAACATAACAAAAGGAAGAAAATAAAAGTGGAAGATAAAAACACTTAATACAGCCTGAAGCCTCTAAATGAAATGTATTACATAAAATTTCCCCAGACATTAATCACATAATACCCCAAACATTAATTACATTACTCGCTGCTCTCCAGAACTTAATTACACTACACATACGCCAAAAATGAATTACATTACAGACTGTAACAAAGAAGTTATAACTAACAGCCTCTGTACGTTGGCTGATTTGTCAGGACCCTGTGGCCATGGCTGAACATGTGACGCATGAGTGACTTTCCGCACCCCCTAAGGGTACGTAAGGTCAGACGGATACCTTTACACAGATACCCCACTATCCGGGTACAGGGAGAGAGAGAGGATCGCCCACATGTCCGCCGGCGTGGCACAACTCTTGCTCACAACCCAGTTCAGCAGAAAGACCCTAGAACCTTTCACTAGCACCAGTGAAACAGACCTGTAGACTGCCACAAGTTCCTCACTAGATATAAGCCAGATATTGGGCCAGAAACCAGCCCCGGTAGCGTATAACGTAAGACCGAGAACATGGGCGTGTGGATTTGTGGCTCAAGATAAAAGAGCAGCTTAAGATTAAGCGTGACATGTCCGAAAATTGCCGGTGCTGCAGCAGTTTTTAGGTGCATTAAAGCAGTGTAAAGTGCGCCAGAAAGTACACTCCTCTCAGAAATCTGGCGTCAGGTATACCTTGCATAGTAAACATTATGCGACTAAAAAGGCTCATTGTGCAAATCGCAGCACACAGTGCATCATTGTTAGTATATTTAATGCACCTATCGAGGTGCATTGCTCAACGAGGCGCATTACATACACTAGTAATGATACTTTATGTATCATTACTAGTGTATGTAATTCGCCTCGTTAGGCGCATTGCATTATGGAGACGCACAGCGTATCATTTTTAGCCGCATTACAAAGTGTTGTACCCGGTGTATGTGCCTAGTTTTGGTATTCTACATTTACATTGAGAATATGGTGTCCAAAGTGTTTTTGGCGCAAAATAGACCAAAAAAACGGACATGTCGCCCTAAATATTTAGTTGCCTTAAGAGCAAACTAGACATACACAGGGAATACAGAAATACAGTATATAATGGTCAGATAAGCAAATACAGGTATAGGGATATAAACTGTTTCAGTAGGGTCTGGTAGCTTAACCATCATAAACTAGAATGGGTGAAAACCTCTCCTGGTAAGTCCACAGAAAGGCAGTTCTGGTACTATAGGACCCTGCTGATCCTCAGCTATGTTCGGTTACTAAACAAGGCTTTGCTGCCAGATTCCTGCTCGCAGTTCTCTGCAGTATTAGACCGGGGTGCCTAGGGCCCACCGGTGAAGTTGACTCTAGGGGCCCACCAGTTGAGCTGTTTCTTGCACCCACCATGGACTCTATTTATGAGCCCACCCACAGCTACGTAAAATGACTAAAACGCGCCTCCTATGCTCTGCCTCTTGCTTTTTGCCTCTTCTGAGGATGTATATGCAATTAAAAAACAACTTCAGGTCTGCCATGCTCAGGGGCCTACCAGGGGTTTCCTCTATTCCCCTGTGGGCCAATCCGAGCCTGGTTCTCTGTATATCCCCGTCCTTGGGACCGGGAAAGGAGGGAAACTCAGGTGTGCATGTGTCTCATTACCTAGTTCTCAAATATGGAACCTGTATGCGGCTATGATGTGTAGCAATTCCATATTTCCCTATGAAAAAAAACTTTTGGGAATGGATTGAAATCAAAATCATTCTATGGGATGGATGTAAGGGATGGTTACATTCGTGCTATTATCAAGCAAAGAGACTTTATGCAAACATTTCAGACTAAGCAAGATTTTCGTTTACCGCGTTACTAGAATTGAAAACCAGTCCCGGTCCTGTAACATCCCCCTGAATGAACCATCCCCCCCGTGAAGCCTGGTGGGGTCAGCATCAAGCAGGTGGAGGCTTTGCTTCAGCAGAGATTGGGAAGCTGCTCAGAGTTGATGGGAAGATGGATGGAGCTAAATACAGGACAATCCTGGAGGAAAACCTGTCAGAGGCTGCAGAAGACCTAAGACTGGGGTCCTTGTTCACCTTCCAGCAGGAGAACGACCATAAATATACAGGCAAAGCTACAATGGAAGGGTTTATATCAAAACAGATTCATATATTACAATGGCCCAGTCACAGTCCAGACCTAAATCCCATTAAGAATCTGGGACAGGGCTTGGAAATTCACAAACGTTCTCTAACTAACTGATCTGATTGAGCTCGAGCGATTCTGCAAAGAGGAATAGGCAAAAGTTAATTCTAGCCTCTAGATGAGCAAAGCTATAAAGAACTCCCTCAACAGACTGCAGCAGTCGTTGCAGATAAAGGTGGTCCTCTACAAAGTAGTGACTCTGGGGGGCTGAATACATTAGCAGAAATTTGGAATAGCACATAGGATTTTCTTTACACTTCACAAATACTTGCTCCTTTGTGCTGCTCCCTCACATTGAAAAAATACATTTATGTTTATGTCTGTAATGTTTAAAAAAAGGAAAAGTTTAAGGGGTAGAAAGACTTTTGCAACAAACTATATTTTTTCTGGGACAGGATAACACCAACAAGGGTAGAGAAACAATGCTTCATTTCAGGTCCTCAGACAGTTCTTTGCCTTGAGGAGCCATGCTGAACTTCCAGTAACCAGTATGAGAGTCTGAACTACTTTACAGTGTATCCAAGTGTCAGATCTTCAGTGTTGTTCTATGTAAAGAAATAATATTTAGAAATAATATTTACATGTGTGGGGTGTACTAACTTTTGTGAGATACTGTGTGTGTGTGTATATATATATATATATATATATATATATATATATATAGCAATTGAAAAATTAAGTACAGCACTCCAGTTTAGATGAAAAAGTTAAAAACTTTGCTTTTATTCACCCATGAATGGCAACGTTTCAGCTTTGCTATAGAGCCTTTCTCAAGCAATGTGATACAATAATACAAGGTAATTTATACCAAAAAGATAATTAGCATAAATAATAATTATCAGTGTAAAATACATATATCTAAACGTGTAATAAACCTCAAATTTGCATATTATACATATCAATAAAAAACAAATGTCAAAAATCTCAAAAAGTGCATAATGCCATAAGCAGCCACATAATAAAGTGCAAAAATATCACATAATAGTATAATTGAATAATCAATTACATCTGTGTAAAACTCGTGATTAAAAAAACTATAGAGAAAAACTCACCATGGATATAACCCAATACCATGTAGTCACGGCGTCCATGCCGTTAAAGTGCGCATGTCTGTGATATATACGAAGGATGTGATCTAATGCCCATACCAGTACTCGGCAAAAAAACCTTATTGCGCATGCGCGAAAAAGACGCGCCGGCGCATACAATGCCAATACCAGTAGTAGGCTAAAATAAACTAATTACACATGCGCAAAATCACACGCAAGTGGAAGAAATATATCGTAACTCACCAATATTACAAATAAAAAAATAATAAATAAAATATGGGATACATAACAGGTGAAGTATAAATGACAACCCCCATAATGCAAGAAAGTAGTTGCAATAGGATGTAAACGGGACATCTAATAAAATAAGAGCAATATCCACTACAGGAGCTAAAGACACTAATAATTATGACCTTAAGAAAGGAACACAAAAACCATGTACATGCGGAACGAATGTACCACATATCCAAACAATGAACATGCAGCTCACCCGAACCAACCAGAAGCAACCCATGTATATTAGGAAAACATACTGATGTCCCAATTGGGACAAACAACATATTCTCCAATTACACACATAATATTCGTCCCAACACCACAGCAATACTAGGGGGGCGCAAAGCCAAAGGGCAGCGCTGTCGCTAACAACCTGTTAAATATATAAAAAATTTTTTTTTTTTTAAAAAAAAGCTCTTATTATAAAAAATAAGAAAATAGAAAAATCAAAAAACGTAATAAAAACCCCAGTTTTATATTATACATTATATATATATAAAAAATATATATATAATATATAATATATATACATACACACATATATACATACTACATCACCTCCTGAAAGACATAAAGGAATAAGAATAATAAGTACTCCATAATTCATCATCTTTATAGGACGTGCAAAAACTTGTATAACATAAAAAATAAAATGTGTTATTAGCACTTCCAAATACATTGAGCAGGGGATCCTTTAGGTTAGTTTTTGCTTCCATTAGGTTTGGGGAAAAGGAGGAACAGAATTGTCTTCTACTTTCCTTATTTCTTTCACAAAGTGGAAACAGAGACACAATGCTGGTCTGTAAATCAAAGCTTCTTATCTTTTTGGGAAAAGTATCAATAAACTCAGCTACAGAACATAAAGGGGTCTGAGGTCCTTTGATCTCCACCTGATTTGTCCCATTGGTTCAGGCTGTTGTTCTCTTCACCCCTTATCCGATTGGCTCCTGTGTGTAAACATAAGTCTAGCAAAAGCTCATAAGGAAGTCAGTGCATGGAGAGTCAATTACTGTTGCAACACAGGCGGAATAATTAAAGGATAACAGTAGCCCTGCACCAGCAGGAAGAGAACTGTCTCTCTATCGCCACCTATAGGCAGCTATTCTGTAAGCCATCGTCTGACTCATTGTGAAAGACATGGTGATGTAACGGTGGCAGCCCAACCGTGTCCGCTCGTTGCAACCACCCTTAAGAGTTCTTTTGAGTTGCGGGGAGAGGCGCAGTGTTTGAGACGTGTGGTGCACCGGCAATAATCAATTGACACAACAACTGTTCTGGGATTGATGAGGCTTTTACTCTCGTCCTTAGCGGCTGTTGCAATACACACAGTGTGCTCGTGTCCCGGCACCCAGCAGCTTCAGCATCCACACACGCAGCCACCTCACTGCTCTACCTGACCGTTCTCAGTGGCTTTCTCCACTATGGCTCAGGCCTCCTGCTGAACTTCTCGCTGCTACCCAGATTGATGCCTTTCCTCCGGACTCTCACTGACTCTACAGTGAGGACCTCTCCCCAGCCTCTACTGTTAACAAATTGCAACTATATACAAGGACATGGCTTTCTACTGTCTCTGAACGACAGCCAATCTCATCTTCCACCCCTCATGGCTACTGTGACTCTGAGGAGCACACTTCTATCTTCTATCACTGTCTCCTCTCCTTTGACAACTAAGTCACCACCTGCAGCTTCCCCCTCTGCACAAGCTGGCCCCCTTCTCCTCAGTGCAGCTGATTGGCTGCACAGCGGCTCCTGACTCACAGCTCATTGCATACACAGGCCCAAACTGCCTGCCTGAACTTTTAACTGTTCCCCTGCCATAACCAGACCACCCTCCTCCCTGGTTTCCCATGGCAAACCACTACTGTTAACAAACCAAAACAAGTGTAACCCCTTACACCATAATGGAGCTTTGAGTCGTGATAAGGGATATCAGCCAAACAGAGCAACTTTATATAACATGTAAGCTTATAAATACAATAATCATAAATTAAATAGTGTTTAGTTTCCTTTAAGCCACAGGTTACAGCAAAGCATAAAATGACATCACAGAAGTTCAGCAGGAAGGATGAAAGATGGAATCTAGAATAACAAAAAAAAATGAAAATCATCAATGAGGTATTTACATTGTTCTACTAGCAACACATCATGACCAATAACCTTCTGTTACAGCAGGCGGGGGTAGAGGGGCAGTCTTTTTTGCCCATCATTGATATGGCTGCTAAATATGTTCCTTAAAATGGTTATCCCCAAACAGCAAATACATTGTAGGTGGTCAGTACAGTGGGACTCTATTTACATATATTTAAAAGGGGTTTTCTCATCACAATGATTAGCTTTTCACATGAAAGGAAAAGTAAATAAACACTATTACTAAATACATTGTTGTTTTGATTTTGCTTTGTTCAGGAGACAATTTCAGGCAGACAAGTTTCTCTTGATCACCGACCACCTCGCCCAGTTCCCTTATATCTGACTGATCTAAGCTGCCCCTCAGTGAGTCAGTTCAACCTTGATGAGTCACTCCCTGCTGAGTCTTACCTCTTGCACAGAAGCTTTGTTTACCTAAGGTAATGACAAGATTTTGAGAGCAATCGGCTTGTACACTACAGTTTATACATCTACTGCAGACATGTTACTGTTACAGGAATAGAAGAGCTGATATGTCAGTCACTGCTGTAGAACCGCCCACAGCCTGACCAGGAAGTTGGAGCCTGAAGCTGTAGAACCTGCCCATAGCCTGAACAGGAAGTTGGAGCATGAAGCAGAAGAACCACCCACAACTTGAACAAAAAGTGGGAGCTTGAAGCTGTAGAACTGCCCACAGCTTGAACAGGAAGTGGGAGCCTGAAGCTGTAGAAACGCCCACAGCCTGAACAGGAAGTGGAAGCCTGAAGCTGTAGAACTATCCACAGCTTGAATAAGAAATGGGAGCCTGAAGCTATAGAACTGCTTACAGCCTGATCAGGAAGTGGGAGCCTGAAGCTATAAAACTACCCACAGCTTGAATAAGAAATGGGAGCCTGAAGCTATAGAACTGCTTACAGCCTGAGCAGGAAGTGGAAGCCTGAAGCTATAGAACTACCCACAGCTTGAATAAGAAATGGGAGCCTGAAGCTATAGAACTGCCCACAGTTTGAACAGGAAGCCTGAAGCTGTAAAACTACCCACAGCCAGAATAGGAAATGGGAGCCTGAAGCTATAGAACCGCCCACAGCCTGAGCAGGAAGTGGGAGCCTGAAGCTGGCTATGGCTCTTTGGCATGGTGAGAAAACCCCTTTAAGTCACTCTTGCCCTGCAAATCCTACCTTCCTACCTTTTTTTATATATGGAGCCTGATGCGATTCTCGGAATTTGGTTTGACTAAAACAGCGAGTCATTTACAGTCATTAGAATGTTTAGAAACTCTTAATAGTTTCCTTCTTCTGTATTCAAGTTAGTTTCCCAAGTTACTTCTACAGCCACAAAAGAACGCTACAGCCTCTCAGCAATTTACCGAGTTTGCTTACACATGACAAGCAGAGCAATCGTCACATGATAACCTCAATATAGTGCTTTGCCAACCCCTACGGCTGAAAAGAGCTACTGCAAGTATTTGGCACGATAGCATCAACAAAGTTTATAACATCATAATCTTTACCATTGGAGCTTGGCAATTCTTTTCAACACTTTAAAATCTGGCTGTTGAGTCTTTGCATGAAATATCACAAAGTGTTTTATACGCAAAACACATTGTTTCAAATTAAATATTTATCTTAAAAAATTTCACATAGAAAATATCCCCAATAAAATTTATACTTTATTGCAGACATTAAAAAATACCCTTTACGATAACAACAGACTTATAAACCTGAACTACATCACAAAGATAAACACCTGACAAAGTACACAATATACAAGAGGGAATACTGACTGTTTACTCATGGTACTGCTGTCATCACGCATAGGGCAAATCAAGAGGATGAAGAATAATCCTAGTGAAGCCCCAACACCCATGTACCTGTTCCCTATCAAATTGTGGGGTCATCGCCCCAACAAGGACGGCCCAAATCAAGATGAATGTCCCTTAAGTCCCATAGTATCACCCTTACTAAATAAAGTCTATAGGTCACCAGGCAAATAACCAGATAGGAAGAAAAAGGATAATTACCCCCCAGAAAAAAACAAAAAAAGAAAAAAAACCTAAAGGCAGCATTTTCCTATGCATTTTCCCAACATATTAGTTGGGTGCATCAGGGGAACAATGGCTCTTAATGGTTCAAAAAACACACTAATAAGATACCCCAAATGGGGTTGCCCATGAGTGGGGCCTGGTTCCTTGTATTTTTATTTTTTGGAAAAGGATTTCTTTAAAATTTTGTTTCGTACCGGGTCCACACTTTTGAAACTCAAATTTTTTTTAATTTTTTGTAAACCCCCAAATTTCGAGAACTGAAAACCCACCTTGCAGCCCCCCCTAGGAGTGTGCCAGTAGGGAAAAAGGGGGGACTCCCCCCAAAAACCTTCTACACCAGTGAGCTCTTTCAAATTTGGAGAGTTGTGTTTCCCCCCATGTACAACAATCTAAGGTTTGGGTATAGTATCACACACCTGTTCCACGCTTGGAAACTTTATTTCACAAGGGATCACTTTTGTCTTTGTTTTTTTATAAAAGGGGGAAACTTTACTATGGTTCTTTTGCTAAATGTAGATAGTTACTTACAGTAGGCAGTTTTAGTCCTCAGAAAGCAGCAGGCGGAGGTCTGAGGTTTGGGGGGAAAAATTTAAATACATGTTTGTCCCCCCTCAATTGCAGATAAAAAATTGCATTGATCCCTTCTACCCAAAAATTTTAGTATTGTTTTATTTTACTCCTGTTATAAAAAGGGGTATTTATAGAATTTCAGATAAAAGTTTTAAGCACTGACTTCTCTTTTGCTTTTTGCAGGGTTGGGGGTATGTTTTTGGTTAAAATATCTGGTGAACACACTTTTTTATAAACTCTGTGTGTATTCTTTTTTTTCAGGGAGTGGTTACCTTGGGGGCTTCACCTTAAGGGAGATTGTAGATCTCCATATGGCCATATTTTAGTTGTTGTGGGGGGCCGACCTTTTCGGGGCGATGACCTCGCCTTTATTCAGGTGTAGAGGGAGCTTTGGGAGTTTATGGCATTTTCACACAACTAGTTGCGGGCATATTGTGCTTTTTTAGGGCCGAAAATGCACGCCACAATTTATGGTTTTTTTTCATACTGTAGCTCTCATAGAGAACTATGAATTACTCGTCTTCCCCAGCGTACAATACGATCATATTGTACACCAGGGGAGAGAAGTGACATGTCACTTATTCACGGCGCTTACGCGCTGCTGTTTAGAAGTACGTGCTGGATAGCGCACAGTAGGTGCCCCAATACGCTATGTGAACATACCCTTAGGGTGAGAGACATATGTTTATTTTATGTTGCAGATCAGTGTTAGGGCAAAAAAAGCATTGAACTTTTTAAAGTGTTTCTCTTTTTTTTACTTTTTTTCTGCTCTTCCTGACTTATTTTGTATATTCCCACTTGGCTTGCCGGATTTTTGGTGCATGGTTGTCCCCTTTTTGTTTTTTGGTATTTTGGTTTTATTTGTGGATTCTTAATTTTAATATTTTTATTAAAAAATTAATTTTTTTTTTTA